>DWEI01002166.1:0-14876 GCA_018245875.1 Mysoria ambigua | reverse complement strand
GCGGGAGTCCGATGGGTATGTGGGATTAAGGGGAAGTTCTAGATTAACTAGTAAAAATCTGAAGGTGTGCCAATCTGGCATTATGACTGGGCCACGAGAACTGTACGATCGCACTACTTTCGTAACCCACCCTGTCGCAGTCTCGGGAAATGCTCTTAGATGCTATCCGAGCATACTTGGAATGGCATCCCCCGGTCCATCGTCCGCAGGCACCGCTAGGGGCGGCAGGACAGGGACAAACCGGAAACACACCGGATGCTGCCTACACGCGACCTCTACGTGTGAGATCCGTCCCCAAGTCCACCGTCCACAACCTGCTTGCCGTGAAGTCCCATTCGGGGCGGCAGGGGACGAGGAAATTAACTCCTCTTGCGTCCCAGCTGCTCTTAGTCTGGTCCCCCACCACAAGCCTGCCCTCTATGGGTGGTCCTATCTGGTGTAGCCCATTGGAGGGGATTGTCGCTCCACCTAGTCGAGGGGCGTCCTACGCTACGGTCGCCAAGCCGTTGCCTCGAGAATACGTCCACTGGCTGACGTAACCGGCACACCGCCATTTAGTATGTTGATCCTTTAAATCAATATCCTGGTATAACCATATTCTTTCTACTCTTTTGTCAGCCCATTGTTGGAACATGAGTGAAATCTCAGAACGAGACGATTAAGGGTTTTTTGTAAACTTTTATGAAGGACATTTTTATGAACTCTAAGGTATGCAGGTTTAATCACAATGTTTTCCTTTGTCGGTACAGCAATTGATATTTAAACACATATGTCAAGAGGTGCTCTCCAGGATTATAACCCGGCCTATGGATTAAAAGACAAAATTTTAACTACTAGGCTATCACTGCTTTATTTGAAATGATATTTCTTCTCGTTTATTGGCATTTTAATTTTTTTGCTTATCACGACACATGCTCTGTTACGTTTGAAATCAATAGGCCGTGTGTCAGTTGTTTCAAGATTATAATTATCTCTGATGATGACTCATTTTACGCTTTTCCTATATCCGCAAACATCCATTCTTGTACATCCTTTCGTATGTCACGCGAGCAGTTTATTTCGATAACGTTTACGTGTGTATGTTATTCTGTCCGATATTAATTAGGTGCTGTGCTATTTAGATGTTCTATTTTACTTTATTAATAAGTAAGGTAAAATAGATTTATTATTATATATATTTATCTTGTTAATAAATAAGGTAAAAATAGATGCAAGGTAATATTGACAGCCTCATTGGCAGTCAATATTACATTGTCGTGTTGGTTGCAAGTGCGACTGCCGATCGGGAGGCCCTGGGTTCCAATATCAGATTGCCCATAATTACGCCCGTAACCCTGGATAAGGTAGACAAAGGAGTATACTATACGCTCTAGTATCACCAGTTGAGTTTACATGATACTATGAAATAGCTGGTGAACCTATGATCATATTCGTAAATCTATATTGGAACAAGCTGCGTACGCTCGACTGACGTCTCGACCCACGCCCTCACAATCGGCAGTTGCTATTGCAAAGAGATAGTTGTTGGTAGTCTTAAATTTCATATTATTTTTTGTCACACGTATTTTATCAAAATTTTTAACTCGCTGCGTCTCTGTTCTAAAAAAATCTCTTTTCTATATATGCTCTAACTACGTATATCAACTCGCCTACATAAAGTGGTAATACCTTTTGTTACAGCTTCTCTGTAATATTAAAATAGTAGAGCAAAAAATAAAAGCATTTTCGAAAACTTGGTATTAGCGTAGCGTCAATGCCTCCTAAAGTCTAATGCCTCCTAAAGTGTAACTATCATGAGACAAAAAGCAACGTATTGGCAAATTAATTTGCGTTTATTCCTCATAAATTAACGTTAGAAATAAACATTTTTATGAATAGCAAGTTCCTCACCTCTAAGATCGCTTATATCTCTGTACCTGTCAAAAATGTCGAGAGTACGTATTCGGAGCACTCAAGGTTCATAACGAATTCTATAATACGTTAGTACCAAAACTTTGGTGCCAGAAAAGGAAAGCGCTCTGAGCGCTAGTACAGGTATATATAAACGAATATCTACTGACATGCGTCTAATAACTAGGTTTCGTACATTCGTTTTAGTTGGCAAGCAGTGTGGCTCACGAGTCGGAAAACGACTAAATACCCTTTTTATCATATCTGGACGCCCCAAAAGTGCATCATCGGCGTTGCTAATTTCGAAGATGTTACGGCATCGGGCACGGACGGGCGCTGCAGTGCGGGACTGGGGTCCCGGCGGGCGGGGGCGCGGGGCGGCGCGGCGCGGGAGAGGGGCCGCGACCCGGTCACGAGTCACGAGTCGCGAGCCGACAGCGCGACCGCGGCGCGAGCCTGCGGTGCGCGCCGTCCGCCTCTCCGCTTAACCTCCAACTGATAAACGCGTTATTTCTACTCATTAGACTCGAATTACTCGATATTGACACTTAACCAATGCAATATCCATGGAGTCGTGTAAATTATTTCCGTGAGGTTGGAGTGAGCGGCGCGTTTTATAGGAGCGTAAGGCCACTGTACACAGAGCGAGGTCGGTTGTACGCTGTGTCAAATTGTGCATCTGTTCCACGATTGTGTGTTTAAACAATAGTGTCATTGTATTGTGCTTGCAACTGTATGGAATAGGTCGCCTCTTCTTTGCCTTCTATATACGTCATTATATAATATCTTTTGTACTAAAATTTTATATCAGTGCTAAGAAAATTTTATTAACCATTACAGCTAGTCGAACAATGGATGAACGAACTACCACTTTGTCTTCAATGTATTGCATTTAAATGTCACTTAATAATTATGATGAATTCAATTAGTTTTAAACGCCGTTGTGTTTGTTTATCATGTATTTATTGTACTTAGGTCTGTTTCCATCGATATAGAAAAGGATCTTCAACTTGGAAAACCAGTACCAATTATTGATTCTAATAAATCGAATATAACAATAATGATAAAATTGCAGATATTATATACATATGGCATACTTTACATATGTGTGTTTGTACGTAGTATCATTTAAACTGGACGCCTGTAACACGGACAGTTTCATGTTCAGACGTTACGTGGTGTAGACATGTGGACTTGATACAGCCAGTGAAGTGAGTGCAACGCAAAGATGATTGTCGAAATACAGGAGGTAATAACGCTTCATCCACCCCGCGTAGACCGACCATAACGCCACACGGAATGAATCCCACTCATCGTACGCTTCACTTCCTGTAGAATCAACTGCAACAATTTTTTTGTTATACTTCATCCTATCAGGCGACACGATAAAAATATTTTAGTTTTCGACAACACTAACAACATTTGTTTCTTATTAAGGTTATAAAATATAGGAATAAATATGTATTTGCATTAATTTGATATACCACTTCGTTTTATTTTAATTCGCGCTGATTAACAGCTAAATGAGCTATAAAAATTTGAAATTTAGTTGTTATTAGTGCTTTGGACACTGTGTTTGCTAATGCTAAAATTTTTAGCAGTTGCTTTTTAGTTGATTATAAAGTTTATTATAACTAAAATAATTTCATTTAAAAGTATTTGTTTACTGAATTCCTGTGAATGTAGAGCACTCAAACTCTATCATAAATGTGAACTCGAGTAGAGCAGAATCGACAGGTCTCTCTTTCTCAAGATCAATGTAAAATAGGCCACCAAGTGCTTTCCTTGTGGAATTAATCTGCTCCGTCATCCTCTTGGAAGTGATATTGAATTTTTAAGGAGTTCATTCACGAGAAATAAACAAAAACAATAGGAAAAAGACTATTATAAACAAGTAAATATTAGAAAGAAACTATAATTGCATCATATTAATAATTTTCTGTGTTAAAGATTATTTAATAAAATATATTCGCTGAAATAAAAATAACAAGCTGGCTAAAAATGCTTGTGTTGTAACTACAATAAAAAATAATTATATAAACAAATTCGTGATAACGATAACTTTTATCTCCTGACCTACCTTACATGTTGACTGGCAACCTTATCGTGGTGAAAATCCTTGAGCAGCAGTAGGACGAACTCGAGTTTAGATTACAGTTCGTGCAGGCCAGTAGGTCAACGCACAGTGCGTGCGAGGCGAGGGGCGTGTCAGTGAGGGGAGCTGCAGAGGGGTTAGAGGGGAGCGAGGGCGCAGGTCGCGCGGGCGTTGCACCGCTGCAGCCAGTACAGGCACTACGGATGCCGGCTACGCACTACGATCGTAGCACCGCTACGCCGTAGCGCTCGGTCACCGGATATACATCCATTTCTAATGCTAATAATTCTTCACATTTTGCTATGTTGTATTAATATCAGTCAGAATGAATGGTGATGATATGTTTGTTTGTGAAAGTAAAATGATAATGTTATGAACTTTTATCCTTTTTAAGATTATTTTAATACGTTCTTCAAAACGTGTAACGATTCGATGTTGTTAATGTACTGATACAAGATGTAAGTAGGTATTTCGCGAAATGCTATGTGTAAAACCAATTAATGTTAACTGACAAAAGTTAAACTCTCCTAATAAAAATTATTTTCAGAAATACTTCATGATCAAGAAAGTAATAAGTGAAATATGATCAATTTTAAAAACTTAGGAACATCTCAGTGAATTATATATAATAACGATGACTGTAGTAAATTTTTCCGTAAGTGTTATAATACTAAATACAGTCGATCGAGTTTTAATTTTACGTTTTAAAACGACCATCACCACGCCATTAGATACTTCAATCTCATTAAATGATCAGTCATCTAGAGTTCCTTTTGCCATAAGATTGCATGAGACAATTCAAAAATTTTATCACATTGCATAACACAAATAAAACTGTAAAGTTAGTTATTGCCTTACTAGATGAAAACGCAACATGTGGCAGTGTATAGTGCGAAGTGCTTTTTGAGTTTAGGCTTTCTAGCGTAGAGAGATATGTTAAGTGTGTATTTTTTTTGCAGGAGGTTAGAGGAAAGAGGCCTTTCAAGATATGGGACAGTTCGCGGAACGTACGGAAGGGGTTAGTCGTCACTAGCTTCGAGGAGTTAATACACAGAGGTTAGTGTACAAAATGACAAATTTAAAACTGATGCATAATATTCAGGACGGACATACTGCATGTAATAAAGTTTTAATTATAATATCATCACACTTATCGAGTACGCAGTGAACACCAAGTGCAAACTATCCTTTCACATCTAATGATTTTCTTTTACTTTCATCACCGCTTTTAGACATTATTTAAATTTATTATGAAACTGTAAATTAATCGATAATTGTGGATGAATTATCCTTGCGGTAAATATTACCCTAAATACCTTTCTAACTTTAATATAATGAAATATACACCTACGCTTTTAAGCTCTACAACAACAGAGCTGCTAAAATATGCTGATATTAGATAATGGAAACTTTGGTAGAATCGTGTTGTTAATATAATAATAAAATAGTTTTATCATTTTTAATTAAAATAATTTAATAAAAAAAAGAGCTCCGAGTAGTAGCCACTGTAAGTGTTATCAACAAACAGTTGCCTGTCAATTGCATTGTTTTGAAAATGGCATCTCAAACGATACAACCAGCACACATCACGTCATACGGTTTTACATAATTTAATAAGCATACAAACACACAGTCACTTTTCAAAGCTGTCCTCTTCATAATAAGAGCTCTCAGCTCGCGCACCTGCCGTATTCTTGACGTAGCCCGCACTTGGCTACGGCGTAGCTCCGTAGCGACATATTTATATACATTTTTCCGTCTTTCGGAGACGATTGCAGCTCACACGTAAATTTTGTAGGGTACTTGTTCCGTGTTCTGGTTAACTCTAGAATATACGATTATGTCAGAAATCTCCGAATCTTGTGCGAGTGTACAAAGAGAATGAAAAATGTAGACGAAATACGTCAGAACTGTTAGGATAGATATACTCGTATTTGACACTCGACGCTCTCTGCCTACCTCATAAGGGACCTTTCTCAACATTATGAGAATAATATCTATTATTCTTATTATTTATATATGATTGTATTATAAATATTACTCTTATTTAAAAACCATATCAATTCGTTGCAATGACATCCTTAATGTTCTTCCATACACTTGTAATATTATACTTGACTATTATAAAAATAGTCATATACATAATATTGGATTAAAAACGGTTCAGCAAGTCGTAAGGAAATAGTATTCTAGCAAGCAAGCGAGTTGTACACCGGCCGTACTCACAGCTAAAAGCCTTGGCCCAGTAATCGGTCAGTAATACTCGCGACGTACTAACCTATATTTTAACGTACACATCCGGTCTATTATAGGCTGCAGCTACAAATGCAAGGTAGCGAAATAAAATTATGAACTTCCAATTTCATTAAACAGATCCAATTGTTAGCGCGAAGCAGAGTAATTGGATATAGAGGCGGCAGTGCTTTTCATGCCTAATTAGAGGCATCACGCTCGCCTTGTAGCGAGCAGACAACCTATAAATCGTTTAGCAGCCGGGTCAATAAAATTTTCCAACCTCGCGCCTGACCTGCTTAAATCCTGCAGCCAGCAGCCCTAGTTCATTCTAGCCCCGCCTTATAAGCACTCGTATTGAAATAGAAGCCTTTATAAGGTTGAAGTGGTTTCGTGTCGCCATTACCGGACGCGGCTTTAAGTTTTCTTTTTAGTTTAAAACTCAGACGGTTGAAATGAAGGAATTTTATTTCGGATCGCGGAGTTCTGAATGAGGACACCGTGGCTGGGTTTAAAAGTTAATTTATTAGAGTATTTTTATTTTAAAAATACGTACGTAGTGTGAAATATTCTTGAAAAGAAAATAATAACGTGATTAAACTATTACAAATTAAATATATTAAAAAGGATTCATTTAATTAATTGTAAATAAGTTTTTTTATATAAAATTGAATATTAGTGACACTGAAGTTAAACAAGACGGTCATTGAATTAGTAATAGTTAATATCAATGCTGTTTCATATGTAACTGCTAAAATATTATAGCTTTATAAAAACAGTAAAAGTAAATATTATAGATAACTTGTTAAATTAAAAAAAATAAAAGAAAAAATAACAGTAGCAAAAATAAATGGTGCCATGTCGTGGTAAAAAGAGTACAAGTCGCTCCACATATCAGGTGGTTTGATCACCTGATGGTCAAGACTTGGTGTGACCTCACCGGAGGTCCAACAGTGAATTTAAATCGTTGATAGACGCGCTAACGCCTTCGTCGGATAAAAAGCTACAAATAAACTTTGGTGAGTAAATTGTGTTTACTTTTCGTAGGTAAAGAGAAGCTTTCGGTAGCGGCTAGCGAGCCAGTGCGGCTGGTGCTGGAGAGTGACGGCACGCAGGTGGAGGACGGCGAGTACTGGCGGACGCTGCCACCCAACACCGTGCTGCTGCTGCTGAGGCAGGGCGAGCGATGGTACCCCACTGGCGTCGACGTCATCAAGGCTGGTGAGCACACCACTCACTTGTCCCCTAATTTTAACTTTTCTCCAAGTATTGTATATTTGATGAATCAAACAATAACTTAGTTTCTACTCTTTTACATTACAGCGATATCGGCGATTCCGAAAATAGTATGCGAGACTATTCACGCACTAGAGCTGCACGATGAAACACCCTCATGGAAAATCATGGACAACAAAGGGCGAGTCACGGTGGTGCTTCATTGGGACCAGCGGCCGCAGGCGTCCCCGGCGGCGCGGTCGCCGTCCCGCCAGGCCAAGCCCGACAGGCGGCCCTCGCTCGTCATCCAGACGTCGCTGGAGCGGCCGCAGCCGCCCCCGCCGCACATCACAGTCGTGAACCACGACGAGCCGGGCCCGGCGCGGGCGCGCCTCTCGCGCGCCTCCTCGTCGCTCGACCACCACGTGCACACCGCAGAGTGCAGGGCGGCCGCGACTCCCGTGCCGCCGTCGCACACGCCGCTGCAGCGCCCGCCGCCGGACGAGTGCGATTTCCACTGTTGTGCGCTTCACGAAGAAGGCCGTCGTATAGCGGTTCATAAAAGCGTAGCCACTTCGCCGATCCAAGATTCGCAGCCGCGTGCCTCACCTCAGGGTCGACCGAAAGGACATGTGCGATTTCTCGATGCTGAATCGGCCCGACGCGGCGAGCGCGACTCCTCCGAAAGCGAAACGGAAAATACTCTTGTCGAAGATGAAGCGGTTACGTCCGAAAAATTTCTATTGCTGATCGATCAGTTGAGCGTAGACCAGAAGCGACATTTAACGATAAAGGACATAGGCATCATCCTCGAGCGACTCAGCTCTAAAATATTGGACGTGGAAAGGCTGGACCGCGAGTCCGAATCGGACGACTGCTACAATTGGACGATAAAAGCCACTATCAGAGGAGATGCGCTGAGAGAGCTCGGAGTCATTTACAATGGAAACTATTATGCGATAAGTGAACACCCGGGGTATCGAGAGGAGAACGAGGAGGCCGGAGACGAGGGCGAAGAGGAAGAGGAGGAAGACAGACTCTGATCGGGCCTGTGCGGCGCCGCTGTGCCCGCGGCCGCCGCGTTGCGTCTCGCGCTCTGCCGCGTCGCAGCGCGCTGACCGCCGCCGCCTGCGCCGCACCACCCGACGGGTCACGCTGTAAACAAATAAGAATCGATGGGTCGCCGCACCCGCACTAAACCTAGCAGGACGCGACAGTCGAAGACAATCTCATCGGAGGATGTTTTTGTAAGTAAAGCTTGATACTGGTGGAAGGAAGCATTAGCACGCAGAGCGATGTGTTTAGGAAATGCGTTAGCGTGAATCAACATTAGTGTTTAGCTCGCAGCTCAAAGTGATCGGACGTCGCGGTGATTTATTAGAGACTTATATGAAATTTTGCGGCGGCATCGACTCGCGCCTCCCGCGCGGCCGCGCGGGACGTCGCGCCGCCGATCCTTAGTTAATAATAGCGGAATTATTATAAGAAAAACTGACTTCCTATCGAGTATTAAGATGATTACGTAAGCGCAAAGTCGGTCATCGGATCCGATTAAGGGTTCTCATTAACTAGACCGTGAGCCGGTCGGATATTTATTGTAGCATATTGTGTATTAAGTATACATAATTTATCCAAAGTCATCCGACGCAACAGAAGCACAAATATTATATCATCGAGTACATTGTCAACGTTCTTAGGTAAATAATCAAATATACTCGTGTTAGCGATATATGATGTCACGACTAGGGTTCCTGTCACTTTCTATAACATTCATTGTGTCTTGTCGGTATGTTTTAAATGTTTACCAGAATTGCATTCGCTCACACAACACACTCATGAACCTGGAAAAGTTGAATTCACATTTATTGGCCTAAGTACATATATGAAATTTCCGAAATGACCCATCTAAAGCATTATCCTTCATGATGATGATGAAGATGATGAAAGCATCATCTCACGTCCTGGCAAGGTATATAAAATAACAACAAATAAAGTAGACAAAAAATTAAATAAATAAATAGTAAAAATATACTGACACTAGTTTAATATATGCACATGCGGTATCGGTGGGGTGCGCACGCCGCTCGGTGACGCGTTGGCGTTAGCTCCGCGGTCGACACGAGACGACGGGCGGGCGGTCCCAGCGATGGACGGTAACGGAGAGTCATTGGACACTAAGATGATGCACTGACTTGCTACAAGTGGCGGACGATTTGTTTACGTCAGCTTCCAGTTCGTAGCTCGTCGGGCGATTCGCAAGTCTGTACCAGCCGATGCATTGTTACAGAAAGAGCACACAATAATATTGAATAGATTATAATGAATTATATTAATTAATAAATTGAATGTTATGAAAATGGTTGTAACTAAAATACGATAATACCATCACCGCATCTTGTCATCGTGCCAATGGGTATTCGGTAGTTGTAAGTCGATTCTTGTACTAAATAGCTCTATGGTATCGTAGTATAATGTTTTTAATTTTTGTATAGTACCGATGCGTGAGTCAGTCACGGACTAATTGTATGATATGAGAAAGTTTAATGAGTTTTATGCCCCGTGGGGTCTCATGAATTGTATAGTTATTTAAGATGTAATATTACTATTATTATTATTATTATTATTAAATTATTATTGGATAGGCGAGGATTACCTACACTTGTGAGTGACGCGGCACTGTGCGACGTGGCGTGTTTTTAGCATCGACTAATGTGTTGTGTAGAGTATGATGTGCGATGCTTCTGTATTTTACTTGACGTTTGTCTATGATTTTTAAACGCTGTGTTCTGTGCGGTTCATGAAAATCTACATCTATATATTTATCTGTTATTTTCCTTCTGTAATCTGTTTCTCGTACATTATTTTCCGTAACAACTTTTATAGTATTCGCTGACATAATATTTATTGTCACATTGCAATAATATATTGTACGCCGCGCCTTGCACTCGTTGCCTGATCCTGGATGTATATTTTTTCGATAATACATTTTGAATTAATTCAATTAATGAACACTAAAATACTTGAACCTGGATCAAATATTAACCAATGCGTTCAATCGTTATAAGCGATTAAAAATATTTTTAAGCCGCGATAAACGCGGAGTATTGTAAAAAATAAATTTTCATGAACCCATTTATATTCCAATTTTGATGTTTTGATACATTTTAATCGTAATATTTGGTTCTAAGATTTGATATTGTGACTTGTCTAAAAAATTATTATGTTGTAAAGTTGCTCTCGCTATGAATTTTAGAAAAATATCTTCAAGCATGTGGCCGATTTTTACGAATTCTCATAATGTAATATGTATTTTAACAGTTGTTTTTTGGCTCGACAAATAAAATATTGAACAGACTGTTTATAAAGCGTCACAATTTATACATATACATACATATATAAACATTCAGTATTCGCTGTTGAAATGATTCATCTAGAATTATTGTATTCGAATTGAAATGCCACTTTTGTGATATAAACTTGAATGCGCGACGCTGAAATTGAAAATTATGCAAGAGTTTATGTTGATTAATTTAAAACGGTGATTATATTATACATATGTTATTCGAATTCGCTTTTGTTTCGATGAGTTGTAATTGTGTAGGTACATATTTTTTCGTAAACTGGGGTAATCTATTTGAATAACTATTTAGAGTGAAAACGGTGGTTATCGAGTACGGTTCATCAAGTGTGGGTACTATAGGAGGTATAGTGCTGTCACTGGTTGACGGCACGCCATCATGTATACGTCAAGTGGAACGTTCCGTGTTTACGAGTCATTTTATACAGATACTCGCATGTAATTTCTGTCCGCCGTAAAATCGTACATGAAACGGAGTGAGTCATCTTTATAATTTTACTCTGTAATGCGACATTTGAACTTAACATTCCGTTTTCCACTTGAACGTCGTATCCCGACTCGTTCGTACAGCAATATGAGTCTATGGTGTTACGATTCGTTACGCACATTTATTAATATAATTCTAGTTTTAAAAATTTCTGTTTTTAACATTTTTATGTGTATAATAATTATGAGGTGTATCGTGAATATGCGACCGCGTGCGGTTATAACTAGCTTTATAGGAGATGCGATTGGGAAATTAAGACGTGAAAATATAGAATTTGCAATGCGATTATAGTTATTGTACGAAAGAGAGATAACGAATAATTATAATGGGGCGGATATACAACGCGTTGACTTCAAATTAGAACTGTTTTATCGCAAGCTCCTAGACTATACAATGGTAATAATAGGGATTAATATTTAATTGGTGATTAAGACTATAATACAATAATGATAACAACGTTACTAGTACATTTTATCACTGAACGAATAAGGATTCATGATGCAATTAATATAATCGTACGAATTTATGTGTTTAAATGTAAAAATAATTTTTAAAGGTCACTAGTTTTTATTACTTAATTTCTCAATTGCAATGCACACATGCCGACACGCAGTTGACCACACGGACGCGACCGAATTTTTTATATAACATTAGACGTTTATTTATATTAGATAAAATAACATTATTATATTGTTAAATAAGTAAAGAGGCTATGTGGTCTACATGGTACTTAACTAATCACCCGCAAGTTATACACACGAATATTCTTCTATAATCACGTGCGAAACATGTTAACTTTTCCCCACTGGCAGGCTATGACGTGGCATCGTCTAGATGTCTAGCGTGGAGGCCCGCTGTGTGAGGCCAGTACAAGTGTCTGAGAAATTGCATCGCTCAATATCAACATTGGCGTTTGACCAATTTACGTCTGATTGCGTTTTACCTGCCTACGGTGCCTAACGCAAATTTTCATCATCAGGTGGGTTAAACGGCAGAAACTTGCGGGCGCTGTTCAACCATTTGAAACGTTCGACTGACTGTTAGGTCAACCATTTGAAACGTGTTCGGGTTGAATTCACTCCAGTTGGTAAACCAGCATTCATTGTGTTTTCGTGTTCCAATTGTAACATATTTTAACCGTGTACGAAGCTGCAGAATGATACATGCGTGTGGCCGGCAACGGCTGCCTGAACTTAATATTAAAACCGCATGTAAAGTGCAAAGTAATTTTGCAAGCACGGAAATTATTGAGCAGTTATTTTTACAGCAAGTAATTTTATAGCAATGACTTTTATGAATTACCTCCGTAGCGTAAGTCCGATGTAGGTGAAAGACTGTACAGTACTGTTCTTTTATTCGAGTAATAATAAAAAATATGGCTGTGAGTAACACACAACTGGCGTCTTATAGAGCTGGTGGCGACATGTGTGCGAGTGGTGCGCGCGTCCGCCCGCGAGGCCGCCGCGCTGGCACTGGCTTCCTGGACTTCATTTTCTTGATCCCTGACATTGAATTAAAATTCTATACTCATAATTTCGAGTAAAGAATTTAATACTGAAAGGTTTAATCGGTTCGAAGATTTGCAAATATTAAATTTCGGTATTACGCTGGAGTCAATGTTAATATGAAAAACAATTTTTCTTTCTTAATATAGGTTGGATTAAAACTGTTTATAAAGCATAATGAAACGCTTTGAGTGAAATAGTAATTAAACTAGATTTGCTCAAGAAATTGGAATATTTTACATTTTCTCAGGCCCATATATAGGCCTTTTATTTAGTTATTAAAAATATTTTTGGCTGACGACCGGAGAACTATTTTGCAGAGCGATTACGCGATTTGTGTAAATATTAATAATGAGTTGGATTAAAAACTATAAAATGAAAGAGCGTTGAAGGTAGCATGTCGTCTATGAAGTCAGCCCGCTGTGCCGATGGCATAACGTGCGTCATACGCGTGGCGGTGCTCCAGTGGGTTCAGGGCCTGACTTACTTAGAAGTCCACTGACTTAAAAGCTCCAGCGTTTGCGTCTACGGCCACTCAAAAATGCACTTATCTGTACAAGTACCGTGTTATTAACGAGACGAGTTACTTGAGTGAGATATTTAACATTCAAGATATTCTTTAACAATATTTCATTCGGGAAAACTTAAAATATTCGTGAAATATTGTTTTTGAACGCAGAAATATTGCTGAATTTCTTGTTAAAATACAATGAATGTTTAATTTCAGTTGGAGATAAAATGTCACAGTGTTAACAGATCCTACAGTGCCGGTAACAAAGTTATATAGAGCAAATCATTTGAATAGTGAAAGATGTGTATTTCATTTTAAACGTCAAGTGTTGTAACCTACACAGTCATAAAGATACGTAAAATATTGAATGTTAGTAAGGAATTTATAATATACTCGATACAGTTAAAGCACTTAGGTGAGTCATACCGAACTTATTCGTATAATAGTGTTCGATATTTGTATTTTTAGGTAATACATAACCATTTTCTATTAAGCGGAGCATGGTCGCTCGTACTATCTACAAACCAATTTCTTCATCCGACCGACGTGTTTTGTTTCTTAAAGGTGTTATTATAATTTTCTCTTAAGAGTGTATGATTCTTTGTTTACTGTGATCTGACCGTTATTGTAAAGTCGTGTTCAAACTGTACTTTATTATGTATTAAGTACCTAAATGTAAATCGAATGTCAAATTAATGTGCCAATTTATGAACAAATTGTTTTTCGAACCTTATAACTTTGAAGTCTCTGTATGTTCTATGGTTGGGGATAAATAATTACATATATTCCTATTAATTACTAATCCCTCATAAAATTCATGTGCTATTTTCAATTTATGCAATATGTGAGATAAATATAAAATAAAACTATTGAAGGAAGTCAAATATTGTGCATCGATTACTTGTGAAGCAGTTGAGTTTGTAAGGATAGAAATTTTTGTTACTCGGTGCCCCCTGCCGATCCCGTAAGGGACCTGGCCTGAACTTATGTTTATAACTTCTTTTTAACAAATATACTTACAATGAACTAAAATACTACAATAAAATTACTATTTTAATAACCAATCAGAAATCCAAAACCATAGTAAATATAGAGGCTTGAAGGAAAAGATAAATGTGTTCTGTTGTAAGCTGTAAACCAGAGTTGAACCGACTCTTCAACCGTTGATTGTTTTGCACAGAGCGAGGCCGCGACACCGCTGGACGACTGAGGCAGTAACGTTTGTTTTGTTACATTATATAAAGTACCCGTAAAACTTCACTGCCACTAATTTAAAAATAAAAATATGGGAAACGATTTCATATGGGTTTTATTCATATTTTGTTACCTTGTAATCGTTAAAATAAATAAATGTTTTTAAGCAGCTTCTACATACCTACGTGTAAATGTAATGGATGTTCCAGTTTTTTTGTGCACTCGAACAGTTTTTTTGTGCACCCATTGTAAGCCCAAGTTATGATCGCTCCCTATAGCTTTAGATAGGGGTGGTGTGGTTTTATTTTTATAATATAGAAGTAGAGGACGGGCATGCAGTCCACCTGATGGTAAGTGGCTACTGCCGCCCATAGACACCTGTGGTTAAC
>DWEI01002165.1:0-14882 GCA_018245875.1 Mysoria ambigua | reverse complement strand
GTCAAATAAACATGGCCATATTTATGACTAATTTGTATACATTTGTATACACACCTATACACGTGTCCACTATAATAAATAACACTCCAGCTACGCTTCATGTTACTCCATCCTTCCCTTCCACTGATCATTCACGGAGTCGCGCCGTCAGGACCATGTCCCAGTGACAAACTACGCCGACGCACAAAATGCCCTCCGTATTAGTTCCATCTGATACTCTCTCCGTGTACACAGCGATCAAATAAAAATACGATGCTCCATCGATGACTGACAGTCTTTACATTATTTTAATGACAAATGACCTTGTAAATTTATTTACAGTATATATATTTGACATAACAAAGGTTAGGTACAGACTCAGACACAAAATACCTACATCACATATACACAAAAAACATATATACATACATGTATACATACATAGATACATAAATGCATACATACATATGTACATACGTATATACACACATATATACCAGTACATACGTACGAGCGAGGCGGCCGTCTGTTTGGATCTGCGCGCCTCTGACGTTGGGTGCGGCCTCGTAAAATGCAGCGAGCCGATCGTTACACAGCGGGTCGCCTGTGATGTGTGCTCATGATAATAGACCATTCCAGGATGTGGGCCAACACTCCAGCGCAGATGTTAAACTGTAAGAGCAGCGCCACGTATCTACACATGCCGTGCGCTGTTAAACTTCTCGGTGAGTATCGCTCCTCAGAGTGCTTCGACACGTTTTATTTCTGCAACGCGCCGTTGGTCGACGTGGCAGACTATGGCCTTAATTGGCCTATGGCCTCAGTCTATGAGACAACTCGTATCTGACAATTAAACAATAAATCGGCGGACGATGCTGTGAATCTACTCAGGACATTTAATTATTAACCGAGCTCCATTAACTATTGAAGCCACTGCGAAAAACATAGTACGTTTAGACAGAACATAATTCAAGCATTTAAAAATACTAAAGTAACGAGTACTATGAAATAAAGCCTTTGTTCCGTTGTAATTTTATTCCCGTTCAAAGGGCACAGTCAGGTAAATTCGCTTCGAGGATGGATGAACATATTAATTATCACTTTTCATTGTAAAAAGAAAGCCGATATTAACGAATAGATTACATTACATAAAACGCGAAAAGTTCAAAGGAACTCAGCACCGCTGAATTCATTAATCGCCCTTTATGAAACGCAGGGAGACGAAGTAACTCTTCGTCGTCCTTGTTCTCGGTATAAAAAAGCTATATACTATTCCAAAATGTTGCTCAGACCTTTAATAAGGGAGGAGATACGATGACTCGGGCGCGATGTCAAGTTAAGCAAGACATTTATATGCAATAACATCAGTATAAGATATTTCTTTGACGCCTGCACTCACAGTTATTAACATAGGCGGATTTGAATATTATTAATACGTATTTTTTTGATGCATTTCATTGTTACAATTTGTAGTAGAACTACTTTTTACTTACTTCTACCGCATTATTTATGTAATCAAATGAAGAGACACCGTATGTTTCATTTAATTTAATCTGTGTCATCAAACATGTCTTTGAGAAGATTTGGACAACAATCGAAACCAAAACATATCATATACATCACTGAACCATGCAAAGAGTCTGAGTACAATAATCAGCTGGTTTCAGTGAGATTTCTACAGTCGTGTGGTTTATCGGAGGTCAGCCTAATCGGCTCTATATTTATCGTGTTATGTTAACAAGTTGAGCCATCTTTAAATAACTAACGGCTATACGCAGATACAATAAATGCACGCGCTCAGCGGCTAAAATAGGGCTTATCGATAAGAATAAAACATTATGACTAAACGTTTGTTAACTCTGCCTAACCGTATCTGGCATTCCTGGGCGACTATGACGGTAAAGCTTCTTTTCCAAGAATACAGTCATATTCAACAGCTGACCGAAACCACGCTTAAGGACAGATTAAGTGGTAGCAACGATGACGCAGTTACCGAATCATCGAATTTGAAAAGTAAAAAAACGGCAGACAGTACATTGCTCTGTTATCACAACGTACCACACCATACCAATGATGAACGTGGTAATTTTCTTTGGGGCTATTAAATTTTTAAAGGGAGACACGTACGGGACAACTGAAGATAAAATTAAATATCAGTAGAACATTTCCTCACATATACATTTAATCCCTGGACCATTGTTCCTAGAAAATTGATTAATATACACACAATATAAGCATTTATAATTCTGTATCTACACACAAAACACATACTTGTTCACATCAGACTAATGCTTGGTACAGCGGGTATCGAACCCACAATCACCAGCTACGCAGTCGAACTCACCATCCAACAAGCCAATGGAACAGTTTAAAGAGATTGCAGCCAGGTAAGAGAAAAGTAACAATGTGATTTGCGTAATTTAATTTACCGTGGCTCCGGCGTCTAATTAGAGAGCAACTCGAATAACACTAGATAGCGGTTATAAATATTTAAATAGGAATGAAGGTAAAAGGCTAATGCGGGAAAGCTTTGCTTTATTTACTGACCTTTAGCGGCGAGTCGAAATACGACCGAACGACGTATACAAGTCCATTTCAAAGTGACAGTGATTATATTTTGAAGCAATTATAGCAGCTTTCAAATTCAGTTTGAAATGGAAACTATCGCGCGCACCACTTTCCTTACAAAACTATGTGGTTTTATTTAGATGATATCATGACGCATTATGTACTCCTTAGAATGTTCTATAGTGGTCTCTGAGGTGGGCAGCGAGGTAAACCGAGGCCTTAACCAGTCTAATTCTGAAAGTAAATCCCTATTCAATCATGGAAATTTAAAGAGATTTAACAGTGGATTATATATTATTATCATCAATATATAAAAGCTCTTAAAATACTCGTACAATAATTGTATTCGTTATCAAAGTACTTTGTACGAGTGATTTTAATATCGAAATAAAAGTTTACCCATAATAACTTACAAAATTCCTTCGTTCAAGAATGTATTTGGGTTTCCGGAATCTAGAAAATAGAAGAAAGCTGAAAGTGCAATCGGTATTAAACCTATGTACCTGTCAATAGGCCCACTAAAATTCAAAAGTGACCCCTATTCAATAGGACATTCAGGTCCTAAAAGTATTAATAATAAAATAAAATAAGTTAACAAGGAAAGCGTCCATTAAGATTTTATTGAGCTGTAATATTATCAAGCCTGTAATCTTCAAAATGGTACGTAGAGCAATGTGGAACACTCTCACGTTTCACCAGTTATGTTTACATCCCCTTACGGAATAGGTGGTGGGCCTATTGCCATACATCGGCACTGTTTTCCTTACGAAGTTTATAAAGGCATTATTCAATCAAACACGTTATGTAGGTATTCTCTTGCTAGAAATTTAGATAATTTTATTTTGACTGGAGACAAACTAATGTTTAAGTTAGTTTTTAAATGTGGTTTTGAATATTTTTGTAACCAACGAAATTCTATCCGTGTACCAAATTTTTATTTTAAGAAGAAGGGCAAGATTAATGTATTAAAAATTGTTATCAAAACATTCTTATAAATAACTATGCTGAGTGCTAGAAATAATTTTAAGATTTCAAGGACGTGATACGAGAAATAAAATCTATTTTCAACAGGCGCTCTGTTATTGATATGAGTACCTACAGCAAATATAACAAATCAATTATATTTTATAAAATATTAACGAAGCGAAATTTATATGTTCACAATTAAATAGATTTACTTTTAGAAATTACCCGTATTCCTTGTACATAACGATAGATCTTATACATTTCTTTTTGGATGAGTAACTAAAAATAGTAAAGCAATAAACATATAAACGTTCTTGTGAAACGTTTCTAAAGTGGACTATATTAAATTGAAAACTACAAATTTTGCTCGCATCTAAATAAGTTAAGACGACGTGCAACGATGAATTCTAAGCATCATATGTCGCTTCAATGTTCTATTAATTTCACAAAATGTCGAGATAAAGAACCTAGCAGGCACTTTCTAGACACCGCTGGCTAAAATCGCATTTCTGTCGTCTATAAATTTCTTAGTCACCGTCGCCAGAATACTTTATATAATATTCCAATGTAACATTTATGACAGGCGCGTGAGAAAATATAATTTTAGCGACACGGAATTATGTAGCCGTAACGATTCCGGTGACATTGGAATTGCGTCACTGTGCCGCGTTATCACGTGATAATTGATGTATGCAATTATGATAATTAAACTTCAAGTACATACGATATATACCGTTCCTTCTAGCCAATTACAAAACGTGTTGTGTTCCTAGTGTAACAACTTATTGTATCGTTACATAAACTGTATAGGTTTTCTAAATCGTGTTATTTTCCTTAATATAAACGTAACTTCACGCATGTAATCCCCGAAGGGGCAGGAGAGGAATGCACAACACTCTCACCAGTTCACCAGTTACGTTTACGGCCACTGTGGAATAGGTGGTGAGCCTATTGCCATATACGGGGCACATATCCAGGCTTCGAACCGCTACTAGAAATCTAAATTAGATATATTTTGTAGTGTTCGACACGGGAATCGAACCCGGGACCTCCCGATCGGCAGTCGCACTTGCAAGCAACGAGGCAGTCACGCGACCAGCGAGGCATGTATGAGGACTGTAGTGTATGTGACCTGGTAAGCGTGACGTTGTCTCGGGCACACGGGTGGTGGGGTGACAGTCACGTAGCAGCCACGAGCGAGAGCGGACGTCACTTACGTGTGAGACACGGAGTACTACAAAGACCTTCTTAAATAAAAGAACACGAGGCATAACAAATTTGTCAAGACTGTGCCCGGTGGGATCTGTCTGTCTGTCCTTATGGAAACGCAGGCGTACATGTAATCTTTTTAATGTTTACAGATAAATAGTCAACTAACTGATGGTGGTATGGAAAATGACATAATATATCACAACATAACTGGTTAAGAAAAGGTAAACAGGACGCTGAAACGGGGCGTCAGAAGATGTCGCTTTTGCCAATATGTAAGCTGTGAAGCAAGTCTCACGTATTTAATATTCAGCTTTTCTCCTGTCACGTAATATTACTAAGACTTCATAACTGAAAACTAAACATAAACAGCAATAAATCAACTCTTTTTGGAAAAATTGAAAGATATTATTTCTCTTAATATTTTCAACAAAAAGCTTTCTTACGTACGTAAAATGACGCCTGTTATATCCGAAGAGGTAAGCAGACGAGTGCAGTACGCCAGAGAATATATATGTAGTGAGCCAACTGTCGTACACCGGCCACTAATCCAGACACTGAGTCACTAGAAAATCTAAATTAGAAAAATGTTGTACTGCCCGACCCAGGAATTGAACCCAGCACCTTCCGATCCGCAGTGGCACTTACAACCTGTACGATCAACGATGCAGTCAAGTTATTAGACATTTTAACAAGAATTCGATCGAATAGGAGTCAAGTTTGTCAACACACAACCACCGAGCCGAGTGATAACTAACCTTTGTTTTATAAAATTGCTGAGAAATGTATCAAGCTATACTTACCGCGTAATGAGCGTTAACTAACGAAATGGCTTTTAATATAATGAACAGGCATGACGTGTAAAAACACAAGTATTAGAAACTTTTATAAAATAGCAAACGCCAGCAATTATCTTGACTATGTGTGCCCCGCGGTTTCGCTCGTATGGAGTAGCTACAATTTTTAATATAATTCCAATATTTTAATATACAAACTTATAAAAAAAACCGTTACTATGCAATTTGAGCTGATTTGTATTAGTGTATTATTGTGCCTGATTTGTATTAGTGTGCCTGTGCTAGTTTGACTGGTTTAAAAAATACTGACACGGTAAAAAAAAATCGTAACAGTCGGCAAAATTAGCGCACGTTTAATTTCAAAAAACGCAAACTTTCATGCACGCTCTCATTAACCTCTGCATAAAATGTAATTAAATTCTATATTCGAAAATGATGACATTCAGCTGAAATCACTTGAAAACTAACGTATTTCAGACGATCCTACCTCTTAATACTATGCAACTCGATGGAAATATGAGTACATATTGACAGCTGTCAGATTCTGCGAAATATAGATAAGACAAAAATATTTTAAATAGCTCATATGTTCTTCATTTTGGCGGAAACCTCGGGAGGTACACATCGTAGCGTGTTACTAAAAGTAAGTGCGGCTTGCAAGCGTCAAGCCAGCCTGGGCTGGTCCGGCTCATTTATATTTGTCTATACCATTGGCTTGATTACACGAATGTTAGCTTCGCCATTATTTTATTTTTTTTAAATAGTCTAATCAAAGAAGTATATCGGTCGCATTACACATGTTTATAAAGTGCAGATACGTTTGAATGCAATTTAAACATGGTGTCAGTTTTTTTTCTTAACTAGTGTACATCAAGGAGACTATTTTATTTGCTATTACATATACGATTTATCGAAGGGACTGTTAATTAATACTAAGGGGCATTAATATTTAACTTATTGCCTATTATTTGAAATAAATGTTAGGGACCTAAATATGTATATTTACCTTAGGGACATCTGATACCAAAGTGAGCCTGTACTGTGGCCGCGAGAGAGCTGAGCTCATCTTCATTTTATCTTGTAATCGAGTCAAGTTTATCTTTTAATCGATTATAAATGAGGTATTTTGAGATGCCTACGCCTTACAATTAAGATGAAATGCCCTTGGACGTGTCGTCGAATCTGTCTATCACAACATTGCTGCGGAATTGCTGCGGAAAATTCACATTAAAAATGTAGTGTGCAATGCAGTCTTCGCGTCAAGATAGTTTTTATATAACCATGAAGTTTTATATATTAATAGTATAACAATAATTAAATCACACAAGTAAATCACGCTCAAGTCAAAATCGCAGCTTTATTTCGAAAGTACTTTCATATATTACCAAAGTTTATAGAGGTTTAAAAGATTTAAAGTTACTTGATGTAAAAGTGAAGGAAAACATCTTGAGAAGACTAGGGCATCTCAGTATGCTCAATCTAAGGCACGCGAAAATTGCCAATCAGCACTTGGCAAGGTATGATTAAGGCCTTAATGCCTATCATTCTGAGAGGAGACCCGTCTTCTTTACACAAATCACACTCTTTATCCAAGCGTTTTTAATGTGTGACGCACGTAAATATTTGTTCTTATTAATTAAACGTTTCCAAAAAGTACAATTAGAGCTTTGGAAGAAAAAGAAAATTTTCGAAACAGCCTGCTTCAATTTTGTCATCTAATAATATCCGCTGAGACATATCGATAACGTTTATAAAGTTTTGGCAATGGACTGAAGATTTAAATAACGATAACGCTGATAAAGATAACAAAAATGATAATACTGTAAATAAATCAAAGCACGGTGACTTATATGGTACGACACAGCCAAAATAAATCTTTCACAAACCTCGAGTTTTGTCTTGTCAAGCGGTTCGTTTGTTCCACATCTCCTGTGATATATCTGTCAGAGCCCGTGGCTTTGTTCCACTTGACGTCTGCGCCTTGCCTTGTTTGCACCCGATACCCTTATGATATGTAAGATGTTTATAAATCGAATTTATTTGTTTTATACTCACATGTTATTTATACAGCTATCAACAAAAGGTAAAGGATCGGTTTAACAAACCGCGATATATCTATATTAATTGAAAAACAGTATCCGATTTTAGTGATCTTTGCCTACCCCGTAAAAGACCTGGCGTACAATTTATAAATATAACGTATCGAGCAATAATACGATGCAATATTTGATAAATCAATGCAACTTAAGCAGATATGTATATACAACAAACGAATTATAAAGTTGGTATATTCCTGACCTATGATATATGTTCCTGAGTTGTATCGTATCGACCTGGATTGGTTGATCGAGAATGTCATCATGCATTACATCTGCGCGTTGCAATCTAAATATAGATTTAAAAACATGAAAAAGTTAATATAGTTATATCATTTCCAAAAAGAAAATTCTATCATAATAGACATTCAATTCACTTTACCTTTTACACTATAAATATTGGAATAGCAAAAAAGGAGTATTCCTTACTCGATTTATATCCTATCGCCTCGTCTCAGTCCCGTCCGACAATGGTGGGTATCGGAGAGAGAAAACAGGTGTTAATAAAGTTAGAAAATGAAACGATAATAAGCGAAATTCGACTGTGAGTTCGTTCAGCTTTTCGAACAATTGAATTATTTCCGTTTCGCTGTCGATAAGATCGCAGTCCGCATGTATGTCTTTAATTGTATCTGCATAAGAAGGGAACATTTCCTGGTACTTAAATCATATAGCATCGCGACTTTATTTCCTCCAAGGGTTAGGCATAGATTTAGTACTATCATATGGGGTGGACATGTCACCACATGAGAATGTCACAAAATTCTGATTTTCAATGATTATTTTGCTTACAGTGTTATTCATATTTTCATACCGTAATACAAAATTACTTGTATTCGTTTCAGCTTTTCAGTTCTTCGTATTCAACTACCGTCAGTAGTATATCGATATTGTATTTCACTGGGACGCGTGCAGCGCTACGTGTACGAAGACCTGGTCTACAATCCCGAACTCAGAACACGTCATCAATTAGAACGAGAATATATTAGTACCTACCTATATATGTACGAGTACGTACAGTTGGAATGTCATAAGTCAGATATGCAAAAATGGTCCAATATGCAAATGCTTCAGCGGCGTGGAATACATAGATCCCACCGAAGCACGAAAGCCAGACGGCCGCACTACAGAGGTATCCCTAAGCGTGGTGGATCCGTGCGGTCATAACGTGACTCTGTTACCACATCCGAGGAAGGATTGCTTGTAATTTACCTGACATAACATCACGCTTGTTTTACTCCGAAAAGATAGACAGAGACGTGTAATACACTTACTTTGCACAATCAAATAATGCGATCAGTAGATTCAGGTGTAAGGTTTTCGCCATAAACAATAAAAGGGTGCTAATTATACATAGTCCAAAAAACAGCTAACCAAATCCAGTGCTACACAAAATTTTAGTCACCCATTAGCGCTACATAAATAAGACTAATAAAATATTCGTATTTCAAAACTTCACAATAACATTTGAACGCAAATTGAAGAACAACAAAACAGATATATAACTTCTATGTATGTACGCAGTCTACCAGCCGTTTATGATAAACAAGCTCTTTCGATGCTTGCTTTCAATTCAAATACACTTGTGTGGAGATGTCTCAAGATGATATCAACGTAAACGTAACATAACGCCTGTAATCCCGAAGGGGTAAGCAGAGGAATGTAGTGCACTACGACGTCTCACCAGTTTCGGTTACGTCCCAACACAATACGCGATCATACGATACATGTACACCGGATATATCCAATAATAAGTTAATAATATATTACAGTGTCGATGTCGATGGATACTGATGCCTAGGGTGGCCAAGTCTCGACTGTCTCGACCAAAGAAGTAATGACTGATGGACGTGTTAAAACTCTCAGACACCACCATGCGATTATGATGATAGTCATTAATAGTATACTAGTTGTGCTCGCGGCTTCGCCTGCGTGGAAATCAGTGTGTCATGTTTTTTCCGCGTAAATACCGACCTCGTGGGAATTCTTGGATGAAAATTAGCTTATATGTTGCTCCATAGAAAAAAAGAAAAATCAATCAAGTACCTAGACGAAAAAATGTGCAAGCGAGCTAGGGGTGAGAGCCGAGGGGTGCAACGCGGACAACAGCTCGGCATATCCTACTTACTCGTACTTGATATGTTGAACAATTCATAGAATATCTTTATAAATTGTAGTCTATGTGTTATTCTGATATATATGCTATATTATTGTAAAGTTTCATTAAAATCAATTCAGTAGTTTGTATGTTAACGAGTAACAAACATCCATCCATACTTACCAACGTTCGCGTTTAAAATATTAATAGGATTTAGCATTCGTTTGTCCTTGTCTACCCCGTAAGGAATATAGCGTGGTGATACAAAAATTAATTTTTAAATGAGTCTTCGAAATGATTCACAGGTTAAATAGAATGATAGTGAATCATTGTGCATGATGTTTATCTTCCTGTTACGTCCCTCAATCAGCGTGAACAGAACGTTATTTCTTTCAGTATTCATTTTAATTGTCAGCCGCAGCTAATATCAGCGGCAAATTGGCCAAGCAATTGACTAACAATCCAGAAATATAGACGGAGTTAATTGAGCGAACCTGCTATTGTAGTTATAGAAAAATACAATAATTGAATTCACAAGCTATAATAAAAAAAATAAACGATATTGCGAACAATGCCAAATGTATTTATAAGTATTAACGTTCATAAAGTAAACAATAAACACTTTCATCATCATCATCGGGCTATTGCAGTCCAATGTTAGACACGGGCCTTCCTGATGGGTGTAGGGATTGGGGATCGCAGAGAGCTCCTGCCCACACGCGGCCGGAGCATTGTATACGCAAAGATCTCATCGTGTGATCGATCTTTTTCACGTTCCACTGCTGGAATAACTTCTTGACGCTTCCGCATTTTCGTACGACCAACATTGAAATACAGAGAGTGCCCAAATACAATTCCGTCTCTTGAAATAATTTTGTCATAATTGCTTAAAAATAAATTACATTTCATTGCCGCTATGTGCAAGTCGTATTTATGTCTGTGTATCTACGAGTATGTAATGTATGTAATTCATTACCCCAGCGAAACATACCCCCACCTACCACTCATATGCATCATCAGCTAAGGATGACTGATAGAACAAGCTATTAGGCATCAAGTAGGTACGCTTTTGATCCCCCTGTTAAGTTGTTGCAAAAAACAATGATATACCAAATATTTAAGTTGTTTCTAAATATTCATCGCTATTAAAACCTGCATGTATGCAGCGTAATCTGCGGCCGCTGTTGAAAACACGTGTTATTAAACTTATTTTAGTTCACAGAGGAGCAAATTTCGTTAAGCGGATTTAAAGTATGAAACTGATGAGGCTTAATAAAAGCGAGCGGGGCGCGCGGTACGCGGCCCGTGGCCCGCGCCCCGCTTTATCCTCAGCGCGTACGTCTGCATTTTCATGAAACTTTTTAACATGTGCAGATTAAAACAGTGTAGGTACACAACGTGAATATAATCTGGATATTTTTCTAGATTAATCTTGTATGTAGATATTTTTCTGTAATCACAATAGACGTATTGAAAATATATATTGAAAATATTAAAAATAAATATTTCCCAGTAATTATAGTAAATCAGAATACAATAATATAAATAATATATATACAAATACTCCATTAAAGGAAAAGCTTTACTTGCTTCCAACGAAGTTTTTCTTGTATTGTTTTATGACAATTAAATTTAAATACTGGCGGCGATTATTAATATTTGGGAAATTATCTGCTGATTATCATATGATCGTCTCACGCTCAATTTATTTATTATACCTACACGCATAACTCTATATTTTGTTCACTATATTCAATTAAACTCTGGTAGTCATTTAACCCTAGACCACAAAATTGTATTGTACATCAACAATGTAACGAAACACTAATAATATTACTAAAACACTTCAAAAGATATAAAAATAGATCAAAGTTTTGACTGCGTACATTCGCGAGAGATTCAAACAAAAAAAGCGACAGGTGTACCCAAGTAGACGAATTTCGAAATAATTCAGAACTAGCGAGTATGTGAGAGTTTGAAACAATAAAAAACTGAAATAACACAAGTTGTAAAGAAATGAGAAACTATCAGAGATACCATCGCACACTCACAAACGTGACATTCTAGCCGAAAATACGGCGACGAATAGCTCGCGCGCGCCTGATGTAAATTTCTATATAAATATATTTCACGTAATAATATTTTATGTGTTCAGAGTTACGTGCCACATTCGCTGTTTGTAATATCTGCGATGCTTAAAAGTTTCGATGCGCGACATTGGTGGTGATAATCTTTCAATATAAAATTAAAAAGTAATTTTGTAACCTTTAATAAGTAAGATTTAATAAGTAACTTTTAATAAGTAATTTAATAAGTTAAACTTAATTATGAAGTCGATATGATATTTTCATAACAATAAGCTGAACAGGATACCGACTGCCAAATACCCCTATACTTGCAGAACTTGTTTTTTTACGTTCATAACTGCTGTTACATGCACACTGATTATGAATTATTAATAAATAAATTCTTTATAAATCTAAAATTAAATATAAATGTAGCTCTTAGGAAATAGAGACTTCGAGCATTATCAATCAATAATATGAGTACTATGAAAATTGCTTTTAATCACTAAGCCGGGACAGTATTACGGAAGCTTAATTACTAGAGCCGACCCGTATAAAATCACTCATAATTTTATTACTCAACGACTTCCATCGGGGTAATGAAGGATAACTTTATTAAGTTAGCGATAGCGGCGACATCTAATGTCGTGGGATTTTAAATATTAGTCCTATACTCCGTGCACTTCATATGTACGCTTATAATGAAGCAGATTATAAATCACAAACAAATGTGCTTATTATAATGTATGTATATGTCCAAGATTATAAAAGAATTAAACATTTAGTCAAACCACTTAATTGGTTGAAACCCTTTTAACAGTTTTAAATTCAAGAGGCACCGTTTGTGTCGAAATGAAATCTAGTTTCCCCGAAAGATAAATTCAAATTATACTGCCAGTGTCGTCAATAATTCAATCTAGTCAGTACCTCGTGGAAAATGTCACCAGAAAAGTAAGTTTTTGTACACTTGTACAATTCCACTGAGTAACGGTCGATAAATACATAGGACATGACCCGGCTTGGAGAACGGGAAAAGGATAAAACTATTTACAGTTCAAATAGAAGTGTAACTGCTAGTAAATAAGTGGGAAATTGAAAGTAACTTCCGAAAACAGATACAAAATTACAAATCTTGAATCTCCGAAAGACAAACTGTCTACCAGTAATATTTTATCACCTATATTATTTAATATAACAAAAGACAAATCCCACGGAACCGACAAAAGGCTATGTGATTGTTTTCAATGATCTGTTCTCCATCTGCGTGTCCTTGATTAATAGCAGTATAATCGCGTTCTATACAACTGCAATTACCTGAACCAAACGAGTAGTAAAAGAATGGCAATAAGGGTATACCTAACTCTCGTCTGTTAACTAATTTTTAGCAGAAAATGTGGAATCGTGTAGAACAAGTGGACATACTCGCCGCTTCTGGCGTGTCCTTGAGGTATTACGGTTTTAAAACATTTTTATTCCTCTGAAAGTTGATGGTCCGTGAACATCGCCCTTTTCAACCTCTATTTTTAGGAAAGTAAAACTTTAATCCTATATTCAAAAGTTTTAAGAAAATATTCCGCTGCGCCAAGTCTAGTTTGGTTTTCATAACATATGAGACATTCCACAAGTAATTTTCAATTGCAGTTAGTTCGAATAGAGAAATTTTCTGGAAGACATCGAGAAATGTTCACGATCTGCGGATTCCTTCAATGAACTGCAGAATACTACGTGCCTTCTTCTTTCATACATATCAACCGTAATAAATATTTGTTAAGTCGGCTTTATATTTAGTGTCACAGCGTGTAGACAATAAGTAATTTTAAAGACTCTTCAGTATATAAATCCACTGAAATATTTTTGGCACGGACTGAATCGGCCAAAGTGCTTTAAGTTTTTTTACACAATCAATTTGGTATTTTATTGAGGCGTCCGTAGCCGGCCTGCTGTTTTAAAAAGCTGCTTAGCATTTTTCCCACTCTTTCTAAAATAAAATCTATTACTAAACGGTTTTCAATAACTGAAAAAGGGCCATCCATTTTTTGTATTGCATTGGAATTGTTTACCTACCTAATATTGTTAAAGTTCAATATTTATGAGTGTCCATTTTAATACTCCAGCTCTAAAAGTAATTGGTGACGCAGCGCCATTTTAAGAGCCACTAAATCGTTCACAATGTAACAACAGTTTTTACATCAACGTTATCAAAAAATGGCCCGCGCCCGATAATATAAAACCTTCTAGTAACAATTTAACATACAACCTCATTATTAATGTTTGAAGTTTAGCTGTAAGATCTATCGTTTGTCATCAGGTGTATGGGGTTAAGATAAGAAACGGGGAACTTTGAAACATTGTCCACAACACTGTTTTTTTTTTAATATGGATGTAGAGGACGGGCATACAGTCCACCTGATGGTAACCTCAGAGAAGTCGACAACAGGTGCGCCTCTACCCCTAAGGACTAAGATGGAATGCCTCGAAAAAGTATGTTTCCCTTACCACACCCTTCAAACCAGAACACCGCAGCTCTTGACTCAATAGTATACGATATTAGTGCAATGTTTTCCGAACGAAATTTTATTTTAAATTTTACTTATAAACAAGGAAGCTTCGTTATGGTCTGCTTCTAATAAAAGCACAGACATCTAAACATTGAACGCTTTCGATTTTTAAAGTTATTTCGTAAGCCGTTCAAGGACGCAAAGCACTCACACGACGCACGGCGACGGCGCCGATGTACGTATGTTAATGTGACGCGACGACGAAACAACTAAATATCGTTATCTCTTTCTAACACGCAGCACTCTCCATAAGTATTAATTTATTTAGCACAATTAACCCTGAGCGTTCGTTCGCTGCGAGTTTATTTGTCGATGAAAAACGTTGTCATACAATTTATCATATCGAGTGTGATTTTAACAGGCATTGTGGAAAAAAGTACGAATGAACAATATTCCTTAATTTTACATACAAATTAAGAAATTTGAGATGATTTTATTTTAAAGTCATTATAATCGTAGACGAACAACTTTAGATTGCTTGTATTGTAGTAGCTATGTCCTTAGACTAGTTGTATCTCTAGACAAGCTGGATCCCTAGTCATCAT
>DWEI01002164.1:0-14884 GCA_018245875.1 Mysoria ambigua | reverse complement strand
GATGATGAGTCAGTTCTATTACTTCTGCCGACTAAGGAGGAATTCTTATTCTAATTGAGTATATTTGCCGCTTACTTTATTGTAGAAATATCAGCGGAGACGGTGCGTTCTGATCCGAAATCAAAACCCTGTTACCAGAATTTTCTAATTATACCTCCGATCTATAAACATATAGTTACCTATGTGGTAAACAACTCTTTAATTATTATTTTTTTCTCAATTTCAGGCTCAATCCAACCCAATGGTGATTGGATGACGATCTCGGCTCGCTCCCTAGACAAGGAGCCGTCGCCACCTAAGCAGATCAACCTCGCGGAGCCTCTCGTGGAGTCGGTGCGCGTGTACTTGGCCAATGAGCTGCCGGCCAAGCACCTAGCCCTAGTGCCGCGCGCGCCCTCGCCGCCCGCTCGCCAGCCGTCGCCGCCGCACTGTGATGTCGACATAGCCACGCACACCGTGCACGAGGAGATCAAGGGGATCAACTTTGAGCCGCGCCTCAAGCGGAATGACTTAAACAACAACGCGTCGAGGCGCCACAACGACGCCAGGCAGAGCGCCGGGATGCCCAGTCAGGCGGAGCTCATGCAACGACAACCGCTCCTGGCGCGCAATGTCAAAATTGACGCGCCGCAGCCCACCACGGACGAGTCCGACCCCGACCAGGACCACTCGCCGCAACGCACACACGCCGGAGATTTCATCGTAGAAATACCTCCCGGCACAGTCAGGGAGGAAAGGTATCCCAAGGAGATCGGAAAAACAATCATATCCTTTTTCTTCTTGTTCATGTGCGTGTGCATAAACATGATGTCTCTGTCGTTGGTGCACGAACGGCTACCGGACCGAAATACGACCCCACCACTAAACGACATAATATTGGACAATGTCGAAGCGCGTGACTGGGGTCTAGCCGTATCTGAATACCTTATAATGATCTCTACGACAGTCGCAATGCTGCTCGTCATCTTCCATAAGCACCGCTTCATCGTAGCAAGACGCTTGTTTCTAATCATAGGTCTGCTGTACCTATATCGGTCGGTCACCATGTACGTCACGGTCATGCCCGTTTCCAGTATGACGTACTTCTGCAGCCCGAAGAGCAACAACACAACGCCACTCCTAGTTATAAAAAGAATGTTTTACCTAATATCCGGCTTCGGACTGTCGATAAACGGAAAACATACTTACTGTGGTGATTACATTTACTCGGGGCACACGATGGTATTAGTTCTGAGTTATCTGATAGTAGCTGAATATTCACCGAAAAAACTGTGGCCGGTGCACTGGGCAATGTGGGGTTCGGCCCTGCTCGGCGTGTCGTTCGTGCTCCTCGCGCACGGCCATTACACCGTGGACGTAGTGATCGCATACTACGTGACGACGCGGCTCTTCTGGCTGTACCACTCGCTGCTGGTGACGCCGCACCGGAGCGGCAACGGGTACAATCAATACATGATCCAGCGGGAGTGGTGGTACTGGCTATTCACATACCTGGAGGGCAACGTACGGGGGCCCGTGCCGCGGCGGTACGACTGGCCGCTGCCGTGGCCGCGCACCAAGCTGTTCAGCCGACTCAGCTAGTGACGCGCACGCGCCCTGCCGCCGCCGGAGCGTGTATGACGCTCACCTTCTGCGAGTGCCGCTTCAACACCTGCAGCTCCTTTGGACTGGTCCGCGTGCAGATGGCCAACGTGAGCGTGTAGTCGAACTGATGCACGATCAGATTCAAATAGACGGTCTCCTCCCAGTCGATCTCGGGGTCGCCGATCGGCAGCTTCTTGGAGTCCTTGCGAAACACCTCGACGTCCGTCTGCGAAAAGGCGCGGCCGGTGAGGCGGCGAATGAGCGGCGGTGAATGTCCGGGCGCCGCGACAGGACATATGTTTGGCTGTGCTTTGTGCGATCGTATAATCATGCGGACCCCCGAGGGTCCGCTGCCTGTGAATTGTGATAACTGTACGGGCGAGCGCGCGCTCGCTCCCTAGTGCGAACTGTTCTACGCCGACGACCTCGTATGCTTTTATTGTTGAGTAGATTTAAGGTTCGATTTTTATTTTACGGGAAACAATGATCGATCAATTACTGTCAACTGTTGATAGAATTTTTGTTTTTGTAAATTTTATATTTTATAAGTGGTTATTGATAAATCTCGAGTCTAAAAAGAACTTACTATTTATTAACAAAATATACTGTGATTAGTTTTTGAGGTGCGTTGAGAGAGTATCCGCGACGTAGCGTAGCGAGCTGAGGAGCTCGGGATCGCACTCGCTAGTAAGTTACATACTTGTTCTAGTACCAACCTATTGTAAGAAATAATATTTTTATATTGTTTAAAATAAAGTACATAATTACTGTTGTCGAAACAAACTTTTTATATTTCCGCAGATTGTCGAAAAATTTTTGAGACATTAATCCAAATGGTGCTAATCCAATGAGTAGTTCGGAAAAAGGATTTATCTAATAAAAAGCACCTAGAGCATATTAGCAGGGCGCCGGGCAACCTACTTGTGCTTCGTCTATCGGCGCTGTTAATATTAACACGACTTCAATGTATTTTTTCGGAATTTGCACAAGTTCATAGAACAATAATAAAAAACATTTTATACATGATGCCGTAAACAAGAAAGCAATGAATATATATTACACGTAGACAGCATAATATTTTCTAACTTTTCTAACATGATCAAACTATAGAGTGAAAGTTTATTTTTATAAATTGCTACTTAAGTATAGTAATAAAAATTAGATCCAATGTAAAATTGTATTTACCATAAAGAAACATCAGGTGACTCAAGCAAATGTGACTATGTGATAAATATCACAAAATAAAAATCATGTTAAACATTACAAAAGTGAAACAGATTACCTAAATTATCTGAGTGTCGGCTGAATTTCTCCTATCTGACCTGATAAGCAGTTTTCGCGCGTAAGGATCAAATAATGATAACGAATCACAAAAGTACCATTGGCGTTTTAAATATCAGATTACCTGCATTTCGACATTTCTTGAGATTAAATAAAATTAATAACGAGACACACAAGTTTACTTCTGTACCGAATATTATTTTGCACACACAATCAGACTTAACTAAATGAACTACGTGACCCATTCGTCTACCTAACACTGATAAGTGGGTAACGTTAAAGCAAACGGTGATTACCTCGTATTTGGGTAGGTAGCGTGACGAGCCCTTGACGTGTCGCTTCCTGACGAAGAACAGCAGGTCGTCGCAGTCAATGGCCCGCTCCTCTTGGAACAGGAAGTGGCGTACGAACAGGTCCGTCCAGTACGTGGTGCCCTGCAGCACCACGAACCCCGACTCTGCAATGTGACCTCGACTGAAACGGCATGTCCCACACCGCCCGCACCTAGCGACCCTGGCGCCACATTCAGCGTACGCATCACCGACCCGCCGACCGTATCGGCCAGAACGTCTAGCATTCCATTTGTGGAGAGTGGTCGGTTTACATATGGAACTGGTTCAAAGTGCCTTCGATGATGATTTGTTTAAATTTATAATAATAGAGAGTAGTTGTAACTTGATAACTTTCTTCGACACTGTGTTTTACCTTTCATATACATACATATATTTAATTAAATATATTATGTTATCGTGGACACAAAACGTTTCTATAGATTTGAGCTTAATATCTCCGTCTGGTTAGAGATAAGTCCGTGACCAAGGTACAGATTGTCACTGCAACATATTTATACACGCTCGTAATGTGTTCATAAAATGAAGTGTTTTTATGCTTTTAGGTAATTTCCTTTTCACTATGATGGATTAAAGTTACCATATACAATTCCGTTTACACATTTTTTTCTCACAATTTTTATTGTAATTATTTCCTATTTGTAAAGTACATGTTTGTAGAGTTTAGATCCTTAAGTTTTGTTATGAGTTGAGTAAGCAGCCACTCACAGCACACAACTGTATCATGTGACTGTACTCGCTTTCAATGTTTCCTAATAAATTTTTATATATGTCCAAACAAATGAAAATTATATATGTATAGATGTATTAATTTTGTTGGAGTTAATAAATATCTTGAGAATTGTTAGTGATGTATGTAAATAATAATAATTATAATTTATTGTTAATAAAACACATGGAAGAACCTTAGGAGAAATGTGGCTGAAAGTAATCACACTTATTGGGTGGTATTGCTCAAAATAGCTAGGAATCACAACCTAATTAATTGTCCTTAAAATCATTTTTTATTTTAATATTAATATGAACAACTGGCTTACAATATTAAAATTCAACTGTTAATAAGATCAAAGAAACTGTGTTCACAATTATAATGAATGTGTAAGAATATTAGTTTCATGAAGACTTACTGCTTCAATGTTTGTGCTTTGCAATGCATTCATGTTTAATTAACAACAAAATGGACAATCATAGCTTTAAAGTAAATAATATTCGTAACTTTTAATATTCCTTCATCACATTGTTTTTTTCTTAAAGACGAACAGGCACCAATGCTGTATGACTGTCTATAAAAAGTTTTTTAAATTATCTATTTGTATTAACTATAGTTAAACCAAAAATGTTACATGAAATCACCTTATTTAAAACTGTTATCCAATATTAAACCCCACATTCCGAATCGGATCATATTGTATAATGTAAATAATGAATGGGCCAAAATAATAGTATGTTAATTTAAGGTTCCATAGGGACACCAGACACTTGTTCCAACAAGGCATAGTGCTAAATGGAGAATGTAATTCACAAACTATGTGAAACACAACACACTTTATAAATATAATCTCATGCTACAATATTTATGGTCATAAATATAACATGTTCACTTGTTTTCTGTCAAAATGAAATGGTGGCATTTGATGTTGATAAACATTTTAATTTAAACATGTGTAGTATAAGTTTGAAAGTTTATATATATACTAATATTGTGAACTTTGATAATATAAAATTATTAAAGTTTTTATGATCAGAAATGAAACAGAACTGGCCTGATGTGGCAGCCTAAAACCAAAGCCCTATTGGAACCTAAAATGTATAGAGGATTCATGTTATGTATAAGTTATACTTGAAAGATGTAACTAACTTTAAATTTATACCATTGCTGTTGTAAAAACGAAGTTGAATAAATGTTTTATGTAAAACTTGTTATATTATTTATTCAATAAATCTGTCGTTAAAGAGGCTCTAAAATAAAAAAACAAGATATCATTTTCTTATACAAGTAACATCACACCTGCAATCCCTGGAGAGGGATCCAAAGGAGTATGATACACTCCCATGTTCCACTTTTATGTTTGTCCCACTATGGAATAAATTTGAGCCGGTTGCCATACTGCAGACACATATCTAGACTCCGAGCCACTACTAGGCATTTAAACTAGAGATTCTAAATAGAAAAATCCAATAACACCCAACCTAGGATTTGAAAGGGGAAGGGAAGAAATGCAAATGATAGTTCTCATTAGATAGGTTGTTTGACCTTGGAAAGCACTCAATGTCACTTGCAACTTCTAGCAGATGATTTAATTACTATCTAGTATTATATACATAGAGCCAACCTCAAACATACTGAAATAATTCTAAAAGTGGCTTACTAACATTATCAAAAACGGTCTTAGCATAATATACTTCCTTGCAGGTAGCACATAATTTACACCTTACACATTAAATGAGTAGTTGTATAATCCAACTGCTGTCAATATCTCACTTTAAGCCACTGATTTCCAATCTGAATTGAAATGTGATTAAATTTGAGTTATTTGATATCTCATTCCCAATAGGACCAACATTCTTGAGCTAAGACACATATTGAATCCCTCGTATCCTTCAACAGCATCCTTTAAACTGAGACGATCCATGCACTATTTCCCCCTACAAGTCTATAAGTCACAATCCCCCTATAAGTCACAATCTGTTTATAGGTGACCATTACAAGTATTGTAACAGAGCAGAGTTGTCTAATACACAGTGGACTACATAATCAGATTACACATATTCACATATATCTCATATTCACAACCACTCACAACAGAAAAAGAACCCCCAAGAGGAAGACAACCAAATTCATAGACACGCTAAAAAAAATACTATTAGATTCCAATCTGTAAATTGAAGTGTATACAACATTTACAGCAACACAGTAACAGTATTCTCACCCCCTATTCCATACTAGGCTGTAAACATGATTGATGAAACATAGGAGTGAACTATATATCTCTACTTAAATCTTCACAGATCATAGAGGTGATGGTATTTACTCTTTACCAAATCATATGAATGGATGGTGGAAATTATCTTAATTATTAGAGCCTCTTAATTAATTAAGTCTTGATGTTAGTTCTTTTAGAATAGAAATGACCAATGATAAATACTGATAGATTAAGACTTATTGACTTCAGTCTGGGAATTGTTACACAAATGTAACATCACACCTGTAATCCCCTAAGTGGCAAGCAATGTAGTACACAGTCACATTTTACCAGTTACATTTACATCCCTATGTCAAATAGATAATAAGTCTATTTCTGTACACTAGCAACATATCCAGATTCTAAAGCCAATACTAGAAAATATAAGTCAATAGTGCCCAAAAGGGGATTTGAACCCATGATTCAACACAACCAACAGGGCAGTGAAATTATTGTCACACAATTTAATTTTCCACTAAAATTACACTCACAATATCACATTGAACTTAAAAATTGATGTGCAATATCACATCTATAATCTCCTGGAAAGGTCAAAAGGAGTGGAGTGTACTCCCACAGTTCAGCAGTTGAGTTTATATCCCACTATGAAATACGGGTTGAACCTAGTGGCATACACTGGACACAAATACAGACTTATAAGTCACTACTAGAAAGTTGGAGATTTAAAATTATCATTTAATTCTTCAACAGTAATTATAGGTATAATATCAAGAGAAAAACAATGCCTCACAAAACATAATCACTTAAAATGAATAACATGTCACTGAAAGAATGACTCCCGGTGACAAGAATTATCTACACTCCACAAACTACTTTTCAGCTACTGCTACATAAGTCCTATTTCTATTAACTTACAGGGGTAAAATATCCAGAATTGTCAAAAGAAAAAAACACTTCCATAATACAACTAACAGATCACAGTGTGGCTAAGTGAATTTTATTTAAATGTAACAATAATACTATAATTCCTTTTTTAAATACAGTGTATGAATGCTCCTTGAAACTTAACTTCACACCTGTAATCACCAAAGGGGTGGGCAGAGGAATGCAGAACATGGCCACAATTCACCAATTATGTTTATGTCCCACTATGGAAAAGGTGGTGAGCCTATTGCCAAGCATTGGGCACATATCCAGACTCCGAACCAATACTAGAAATTTTAAATTAGAAAATTTTGTAGTGTTCGACCCGGGAATTGAACCCGGGACCTCCCATTCGGCAGTCGCACATGCAAAAAACACGACCAAAAACCTTGAATATATATTTTTTCTGGGAGTGCAGAAATGCCCTAGTAGGAGCACACATTTAGTTAACTACTGTTAACTTTGGTTTCTTCCCTTCATTTTCCTGAATTAACTTTTTTGAGTGCCTCATTGGTTGTATTGGTTGCGTTACTACCCACCAGGAGGTCCTGGGTTCGATTCCCGGGTTGAGCACCATGAAAATTAATTTAATTTAGATAAAAGTAAATGGTGGAACGTGGATGTGTTACACTCTTCAGACAGCCTCATCGGGGAAAACAGGTGTATTGTTACGTTTTTATACTATTAACTTTAAAGTGAATATCTAATGGTTTCAGGGTGGTGCTTACACCTTTATCTTAATATCGCAAATAGCATGCAAGTCGCACAACGTATTAATTCAAAAGGTTGTCTAATGACTAAGCTACATTCTAAAATAACATTTTTAATAAAGATTTAACAGACATATAGAAATCTCACCATCTTTCATGAGTTGCCGCATCTCCTTCGTGCGCTGAAAGTTAATTTCCTCGAGCAGTTGCTCCAGCATCGTCGCATCCTGAAGGAATGTTGAGCCTCCTAGAGCCATTTTTTATCCAAATACACAAATTCCCCGCGAAACTCCCCACATAAACAGTCACACTTCATATGTCAACACGCCAACGTTGATTTTATAAACAAACTTATTTTAAATAAAATCTAAAAGCACTAGATAAATATAGAATTTAAGACTGAATAACCTTTGACTGAAAGTATGCTATAAATATTTATTTTACAATAATAATCTAATAAGAAAATACAAAATAAAATAAACAACCATGCCTACTATATACAAGGATACATAAATCTGCAAAATTATCGAACTGTCAAACCAAAAACAGTAGAGTGTAAGCTCGAGGCTAAACATAGTATGGTTTATAAGACTGCTTAAGGTTAAATCATGTCATCTCATCTTCTAGAACGTTATTATTTGCAATACTGCTTGTAGTGGAATACAAAAAAAATGTAATGGAGTAAATCTTAGAAATAGATTTGGGCAGAAAGAGCAGAGGTTCACTCACAGTGTTTGTCAGTTCTTTAGGTATATCTTTAAAAATCAATGAAATATTGTCAAAATTGATGTTATATGTCAAAAGACATGTGACATTAAAATTTAAGTCAGGCAGATCAACAATCAATCACAAATGAATAAAATCAAACCTAGCATAGTTTTACACTATCTACTGATGTAATCCTCCTTATTCAATGAGCCAATAGCATTATACCATTTGCAAATTTGTTATTAATCATGTTTTAAGTCAATAAAATATGCCTGGACCTCGGGCAACATTTCAGTTGGTGAAATCAAAATCATTTTTGTGTCGATCCGATTAGAATTGAACGAAAGCAATTGTTAAATAAGTTCACAAGTATGTCATCAGCAAGGTCGTCGACAGCGAAACTTCTTCGAAGCGCACCGTGCGTGGCACGGTTAGTGGTGATACCCATTAGGAGGATATCCACTTCTAAAGCGTCGTTCCCTGGACAGTACGCGTCTGGATGGCGTAGACGTTACGCACTTGGCACCGTATCACTAAGTCTAGCACTGCTGGCTGCCGACCACGTATACAATGGTACTTATGATTTTAATTTAATATTATGTTATTAACATCAGCATAAATTGATTAACGTCAGCATGAATGTGATATCTTTGTTACAAAAATGATTCATTATTTGACTAAAAGCTGAAAATAAATAATAATTGAAACTCTATTAAATTTTTCCATATCTAATTTAAGTTACAGCTCTAGTGTGAAATTATGAAAATATTCAGTAATTTAACTTTCTGTTATAATTATATTAAATATATTAGTGTGAAACAAAGTTATATTGGCACTAACAGACACTGTCTTACTGTTTTAAACAATAGTAACTTCACACCTTTAATCCCCGAAGACGTAGGCAAAGGAATGCAGAACATTCCCACGATTCAACGGTTTACGTTTACATCCCACTATAGAATGGATGGTGAGCCTATTGTCATGCATCGGGCACACATCCAGACTCCGAATCACTACCAAAATCTAAATTAGAAAATTTTGAAGTGTTCAACCTGGGAATCAAACCCAGGACCTCCTGATCGGCAGTCGTACCAGCAACCAACACAACCACTGAGGCAGTCAACAATAGTATTATGAGTTTTTTACATTATTGTATTAAGTGAGCAATTAAGTCCTGTGTTTCTATTCTCAAGTGACCTCACAATAGTAGTTCATTCTATTATTTACTGTTCGTTTTACATCCTTAATAACATAACTCCTCTTCATTGAAAGCTTTCAAATTCTATTGTCTTTTAATTACGAGATCTATGTTATTGACCTTAGTTCATCTACAAATTCCATAGTAACATCTTCATAGTGTTCAGTGACTGAGCTTATGTTTGAGGCCCACAGTAAAGGATCACATCACAATCTCCTCAGTTTATGTATTGTTAGGTAAATATTATGGAATGAAAATTAGGAAGCTTCCAAATAATGTGCAATTTCATTATAGAATAAGTAAAAGTTAATTTTCGATGGTGCAGTTATTGCTACTTTGAATATTTAGAGCTACAGCTTTATACAAAGGCTTGCTAAAAAAATGCTCAGTCAATCAATTGCAATTGCAGTGAATTTAAAAGTATGTAAATAGTACATGGTGGCTGATCAGACTTTCTACAGATATTCAATATTTCTACTGATAACCTATTGATGTTTGCCTCATTTTTGATTTTCAGAAAAAAGATTCTTTAAAGCAGCTAGAATTGGAAATATACAAGAAATCCGCAGGTAAAATAACAGATATACGTAACATAACTTCACGTCTGTAATCCCCGAAGTGGTAGGCAGAGGAATGCAGAACATTCCCACGATTCATCGGTTATGTTTACGTCCCACTATGTAATAGGTGGTGAGCCTATTGCCATGCATCGGGCACATATCCAGACTCTGAACATATCCATCCAGGCACATATCCAGACTCCGGTAGGTGGTGAGCTACCTATTCCATACTGGGACGTGAACTTAACTGGTGAAATGTGGGAGTGTTCTGAATTCCTTTACCTATCTCTTTCCTCAGCCTATCTGATGGAGTTATGTTTCATTTCGTCATAACAGCAATTGTTATCTCAGCACATGACTTTCTCAATCACGTGACTACAAATCAAGAGGTTCTGAGTTTGAACCTTCGAAGTCTGACACTATTGGGTTTATTCTTACTTGACATTCTCATCTCTTATTCCATGGTGACACATATATTTGGTAAAACGTGGGACTGTACTGCACTCCTCTGTTGATCTGTTAGCGAAGTACAGGTGTGATGTTACCTTTCTGTCTTCATAGCAATCCATTAGACCACAAAGTACAAAGAATGTAATTCTATGAAAGTTACGAATATAATAAATACTTGATGAAATTATATCTTTTTCAACTCCTGATATGAGAAGGGTTTAGTTAGTTCCTTATGAAACATTTTATAGGATGTGAATTTTAGTTAACATAAACCAAATAATAAGTATAGGTTCTGTTATAACAGACAAGTAGAAGCTTCCCGCGACCATGCGCGTACCGGCGAAGACGACGGTGGACCGCCGGATCGACGTCACTCTTTGGGCTGGACGGCGCTCATGGCTGCCGCGGCCAACGACCAGTCCGCCGCCGTAGTGGAGTTGCTGCGGCTCGGAGCCCGGCCCGACCTCCGCGAGCGCTACGCCGGGGCGTCCGCTGCCGCCGCCGCCTCCGGCTTACATCCGCTTGAGACGCTGCAACGGCGCGAAGATGAGTTCTGCGGTGCTATGAATGCGCGCGCTTCCTTCCTCGGCTGGACGGCGCTGCATTACGCTGCGCTAGCCGACTCGGCGGAGAGCGCTCGGGCGCTCCTGGACGCCGGCGCAGACCCTACGGCCCGCGACCACGCCGGCCGTCGCGCGCTGCACTACGCGCGCGACCCCTCCACCACGCACGATATCATAGTGCAGCACGCACAGCGGTGGGAGGAAGCGGCCGCCGCCGCTGCAGCCGAGGAGCGCCGCCGCTTCCCGCTCGAGCAGCGCCTCAAGCAATTCATCGTGGGCCAGCAGGCTGCTATCGAAACCGTCGCCGCGGCCGTGCGCCGCAAGGAGAACGGGTGGGCGGACGACGACCACCCGCTCGTGTTCCTTTTCCTCGGCAGTTCGGGCATCGGCAAGACGGAGCTGGCCAAGCAACTGGCGCGGTATATGCACCGCGACGATCCGGCGGCGTTCATTCGACTGGACATGTCCGAGTACCAGGAAAAACACGAGGTGGCTAAGCTGATCGGTGCGCCTCCCGGCTACGTAGGCCACGAAGAGGGCGGACAGCTGACACGCGCGCTCGCCAAGCGCGCTGACGCTGTCGTCTTATTTGACGAGGTCGACAAGGCGCACCCTGATGTTTTGACTGTATTACTTCAGCTTTTTGACGAGGTATTTTGCAGACTTTCGTTTGACTCTTATAAATTTTCGCATGGCGATTTTGATATTCTTTTATAATGTATTTCAGGGACGCCTTACAGACGGCAAAGGTAAATTAATCGAGTGCAAAAACGCAATATTCGTGATGACATCGAACCTGGCTGCGGACGAGATCGCTCAGTACGGGCTACAGCTGCGACGCGAGGCAGAAGCGCGAGAGGCCCAGCGAGTGCGCAACGCGACTACATTGAGTGAAGAAAATAAAGGTGTGTGGACACTCAGACGACAGCGTCTTATCATATAGACCAATAAAGTAAACTAAGCGTTAGAAATGTACGTATAAAGGAGGAGTTTGTCGTTGATTGCCTTTTATCATGTTCCGAAGAATTAGGTTTCTTCATATCATTTCCCTTCGAAAAAAAAAATAGATTTCACAAGCAATAATATAATTTAACAATATAACTGTATATTTTTCTAGAGGTGGTGAAGGACAAGAATCCCGAGACAGCGGAGGAGGTGGTCGAGGAGTCGCTGGAGGTATCGCGGCACTTCAAGGACACGGTCGTGCGGCCCATACTGAAGCGGCACTTCGGGCGCGACGAGTTCCTCGGGCGTATCAACGAGATCGTGTACTTCCTGCCGTTCTCGCGGCAAGAGCTCCTGACGCTCGTCCAAATGGAGCTGACCCGCTGGGCGGAGAAAGCTCGCGAACGCCACGCCATCGAACTGCGCTGGGAAGGCGGCGTGCTGGGCGCGCTGGCTGACGGGTGAGCCGAAACCGAATAGCTTGGCAGTAGCAAAATGGAATTGTATACTTAACGAACAAAGAGCTGCATGTCTGTTAATTGCCGATTATAACTCATATTTATTATTGTATCATTTCATACAGACATTGCAACATGAGATCAGTGTAAGATTATTAAAAGATGCCTTTATTTAATCATAGTCTTATCCACTTGCATGCTTATAGCAATTTACAAGATGTAGTAATGGTTTCTGGTAAGTGAAATCGAAGAAGGCATCCTTCAATTTGGCAATTAAATTTTTGTGTGAAAAATTCGTTCATGATCAAAAGTAAGGAGGAGAGCGGTGCGAGCTGACGCGGCCGCCTGCCGACAGGTACGACGTGCACTACGGCGCGCGCTCCATCAAGCACGAGGTGGAGCGGCGCGCCGTGAACCAGATCGCGCTGGCGGCGGAGCGCGGCGCGCTGCCGCGCGGCTGCACGCTGCTGCTGGCGGCGCGCGCCGGCCGCCTGCGCCTGGCCGTGCGCGCGCCCGGCGCCGGCGACTACGCGCTGCTCGACCTCGCCGCGCTCTGACGTCGCTGCGCGCGCACGCTCCGCTGCTCTGCAACGGAATTATTAAATGATTTCCTGTCGCCACCAAATGCACGCGTTGTGTGCTGGACTGCTATTAACGAGGGCAGTAGAGAACCACAATATAGATTAAAGGTGCAACTGACGTCCGTTAACTATTTAAATTAATTTAAACTTAGTTTACTTCACTCGATACCATTGTTTTTTACCAACAGCTCCACCTCTCTATTACCGTAACGTAATCATTGAGTATTGTAGAAAAAATAATGAATTTTTATCTCGTAGATATTTTGTATTTATCGTTACATTTTCAATATTGAGAAATGTTAACAAGTAAATGGCAAGTGACACAGTTTTTGCTAGAAACAAAATTATCGTCGTGCCTATCAGCCATAACCCTTTTGATTTGCTAGTAAAAATACTCGTAAGCATGTATGTATATCCGCATTGTTAAACTTTTTTTTTTTTTTTTTTATAATACCTACGGCGAATTTAACATTCGACTATTTATGTATATTACCGTGGAGAGTGCTTTCAAATCAGTATATGTCACAAACTTTTAAATAGACTCCGCACAAAACAAACCATAATAAAACAACATACTTATGTGTATAACTTAATATTAGACTAGAAATTGATGAGTAATTCCATCAGTATTGTTGTGTTGCTGCCGTGATCACCAAGACAATTTTGCTGTTGATAACTGCTGGCCAGTAACATGAGTGTTGTTTTACATATTTAGGTACATTTAGTGCAATATCCTTTTCTTCACAAATGGAAAACAATAAGAAAAAATAACAATATTATTTCTCGACTTTGTTAACGTAAACATTCTCTCGAAATGTACACATTTATGACACTGTGAACTTTTTTTTTAAAGTTTCATTCCGTGTAGATAAACATGATGCATGCATAACTGATCTAGGTTTAAAAAACGCAATGTTACCATTTTAGTTGCAATAATAAAAATTGTATAATTTATTACGACTCTGCTTTTATTTTTTTATATCCTTGTAACACGTGTTTCAATCAATTCTATTTTTGTGATTCCAAGTATAGACAAATGAACTTTACTGATATTAAGTTTACAGCATTATTATTATGCAAGTGAACTTTCTATAACTTGATGTTATCATTTTTTACTTACTCGCGCAACTTTAATTTGTAAGTAGATAAATAAATGGAAATACATTTATAAACATTGAACACTAAAAAGAATGTGGGGTATATTAAAACAACACATGAATAGTGCTTTTTTTATTAAACTTCGCACCGTTATATACAAATATAATGTATAAATAAACAACAACTCTTTATAAAATATAAATCGATTAGGTGGCGACGCGCGCACGGCGCGGCGTACAACTAAACGCGACTGAAGGCCTCCTGTTTTAATAGATCGAGATATATTACCCAATACTCAATGATAATCACAAACAATATTACAAATAGCACGCATACAGAAAGGACGATATGAGTGCAGCATCACATCGCCGCCGCACTTGGCGACTTCACCTCACTTAGTACTCTAAAGAAGCCGACTTTATCTACGACCGTTACCGGCGCGGCCTTAGGTAGGTAGCGGGGAGAGACGTGGCGGACTCCAACTGCTGCCCCGGATTCCCGCTCATTAATCAAACTTTGAAGTCCTTTTTTAACAAATATGAAGCAACAT
>DWEI01002163.1:0-14886 GCA_018245875.1 Mysoria ambigua | reverse complement strand
ATTGGAGCGTTAATTGACCTCAAAAGCGTGTGGTCTGCTAACCCACAATAAAACCGTCCCCAAACAGACGGGGCTCTGCAACCGCCACGTAAGCATACGGATTGGAACTAAATTTCGTTTCCAACCGAGTACCTATTTTAATCGCTTAGGTATATCTTTAGGGATGAAATAAATTTTTATTATTAGCGAAACCGTTGACAGTTTTCTGGTCGCGATTTCAATGCGAACAAAATATACTATGACCGAATTTGACTTTCAGTATCGTTTAATACAGAAAATAGAGTTCATCGACAGCGGACGATGCGGACAGGAAACAGCATGATAAATTGTGCACACAAAGCTCACTGATAAAAATATACGTGTTTACAGCCGAATACACTTCTGCGTTGTTGTCTTGTTTGAAATTTGTTATCTGCATATATCTTTTCGTGTGTCAACGTAAATTTTAAAGCGGGTTAGCGGGACATTAGGATGGCACAGATTATACTACTGTTTCAGAGATAATACGTTTTGTTATTTTAATGGCTTTTGTAATCGATTAATTTTCGTTTTTTAGAACAATTAGACGACGAATGTGATCGGTATTCAAGTTTGATTACTTGTAACGTAATTATACAAGTGTGCACAACACTCAACAATGACATCATCGCTTAGTGGTTTCCCAAACAAATAAATCTTCATTCATAGCGTACCGACATATGAAAATTCCCAATTAGCGAGTGGAAATCAAATCCTATATTTAGTACACAGCAAACGTAGTTATTATTCAGTCGCGAAAAACTATTCAGTCTTGATAGTGTCAAAATGGAATCCGCTGTGAGTTTTGAAAATTTACTTTTTCTTATTACCTTCGCTGACATTTTGATTTATCCAATTTATCTTTAACTAAGACGTACGCCAGCTAAGTGAAGTAACGATATACGAAAATATGAAGATCGACCTGTTAAGTGGCGTACCATTGAAGAGTGCTATGTCCAACAAAGACTGATACTAGCCGATGATGATATTCCTTTTTGATTTTTTTATATTATTAATCTGATGTAATAAATTTAAAATGTTTCATCGATTGTGTTGAAGTTAAGAATTTGGTTTCAGACTATTTACATTCTGGCTTTCGTCATAGTTTTAGTGGGGAACGGAAATGTCGCTGCGACCGTAAATCTCCTAAAACCGGACGAAACCACAGAGCCCACGCTGTTTAATCCATTAGAGAATTTAATATTTCATCAAAACCAACTAAATGCAACTAAAACCCACACAGAAACCCTTTCAAGAGAGAAGCGGCAGTACGGGTACGGGTATGGCCGCAGTGAGTGACCTTTTTTTGTTAATTTTTAATATTCAAAACGGTTTATGGGGGACAGTTCATGGATATTTAAAACATTACGTAGCGTCACGCTTCTAATCCTCGAAGAGGTAGGCAGAGGAATGCAGAAAACTCCCACGTTTAACCGGTTACGTTTACGTCCCACTATGGAATAGGTGTGAGCCTATTGCCATGCATCGAGCACATATCCAGACTCCGAACCAATGCTAGGAAATCTAAATTAGCAAATTTTGTAGTGTTCGAACCGCGAATGAAACCCGACACCACCCAATTGGCGATCGCACTTGCAACCAACACGACCAACGAGGCAGTCTATATATTTAAAACATAAACATACGATTTAAAACTGCTTAGTGCCGTTAATAGAAAATATGATAATATCATCCCCCTAGAATTATATTTGAAATTTAATCCATTTTCGTTTGGTTTTGAAATTGTATGTAAGTTTTTAGGCGCGTTTGTGAAGCTAGATCATTTTCACAAACGTAAAACAAACTTTCACATGCTTATTTGCCATATACGCATATTACCTGAAAAATTACCGATAAAATTACCTGCAAAATACCTAAGATTTAGGTTTTAAAGTTCCACGATCACGCGTGTGTAAGTAATAAATATATCTTTCATTATTTCTATTCATTTAAATGTATATTTGAAACTTATCGATCATTAAGTAGTGTTTGTATATTTTTCAGACCGCTATTACCCGCTACCTATAGTCGTAGGTGGTATCGGATATCCGGCTTTCGGTCCGCGAGGATTTGGCGCAAGAGGCTATGGCGGTAGGGGTTTCGGCGGGCGAGGTTTCGGAGGTAGAGGGTTTGGAGGTAGAGGAATTGGGGGAAGAGGTATTGGAGGAAGAGGTATTGGAGGAAGAGGCATTGGAGGCAGAGGTGGTATTGGCGGAGGAAGAGGAGGTGGCAGAGGATAAAAAACATTATAGTATTCAAAACATTTATGTTATCAAAACAACATACTGATGGTGCTGCAATTTATTGTCTTAATTTTTTATTGTGACAGTTATTCTATTTTATAAGAATGAATTTCGCATTTATTTTATCATGTCAATTTACTTAATAGGTTATATACAATACATTAAATGTGATATTTTCATAAAATTTGAAGGATTTCTAATTCTGCCCATCGTACCTACACGCTATGATAATAAATACAGACAATTTATTTCTTTACATATTATAATAAATAACAAATTATCAGCATTATTTGGTCAGTATATTAATATTATAATCTTCAAAGGAAATTATTATGTACTTAAAATGGAAATTATTATGTACTTAGAAAGGAATCGATTATGTACTTAAAATGTACTGATAGTTGAAACGTTTAAATGTCATCTGTGCCGTGTTCTGTCAGTTTGTAGTTCAGTAGATACAATAATTCTGCATAGATTAGTTTTTGTGTGACAAAATCAAGTTATCAACAAAATGAAATACAAACCTATCTTTATTAACAAGCAATAATAATCTGCAAAATACCTTGACAATGTTAATAAATAAGTGATAAATAGGCTTTATACTTGATTTTAGATCGAATATAAGATGACCTTTAAGTTTAGCTGTGATCGAAATATTATTCCAAAATTTAGAATAAAAACTCGTCTAATGAGATGATTACCATAATTGCAGCATTATAACAAACCTTGTGAAATACATTCTATGTAGCACTAGTTCACGCAAACATTGTATAAATAAACGAAATGGAGGGTGCGTACGACGAATTAATATCCGATAATCCATTTTATTTGGAATTAAAGAACGAATATAGTGATTTGTTTCAACATTGTATATCGCAGTCATGGGTGATTTGCATACCGCGAATTGGGAGTTTGACAACCAGAGTGTTCACTGTGGAAGACTTCTGTTCTCACATTCTTGTGCCCAGCGATGAACTCCCTGAGACACATTACAGTACACTCACTGAAAAACAAGTGTCTGTAACAAATAAAGTAATCACACTCGAAGTCACAAAGGGTTTACCTCTACAAAGTCACATATTGTTTGAGGAAACTTTTTACACTGAAGATTTTATTAAATACAAAGTGTGGTGTGTAGAGAGACCATTGGAACCCACTGCCAATACAGGTGACAACATAGTAACTAAGGAATTCCTATTATCTATCAATGACTGCATAGATTTGCTTTGGACACAAGCCGCAGGCCGTCAAGTGCTGGACCAGATAGAGCTTTGTGTTCAATTATTCATCAAAAAACATCAAACATTACCCTTTGCCATTGCACCTTTAAAAGATGCTGTTAGTGAACTGTATACTCAGTGCCTTCAAATTATGTTACAAAATCGACGACTCAGAGAGAAATCTAAAATTTCCAAACATATATTAGAAAATTTAAAATTAGCAGTTGAATGTTACATGCAGCATTTGTTGTTTGATTATTTATTCAAACCAATTTGCACCAGCTGCGCTTATGTGGACTCCCATCTCAATAAAAAAATAAGAAACATGTCCGACATACAGCTTAGAGATTTGGACATCAGAAAAGATCTGTACCACGCTGTGCCTAAAGCAAAACAAATACTTTCCAAAATAGATACATACAGCACCGTTTTAGAAAAGGTGTTATGTTTGAAGCAGGCGCTAAACGCTATCAATAAAATAGACAGCGATGAAAATGTTGCATTATTGACTGCCGATGACTTGTTGCCAGTGTTTGTGTTCCTATTAATAAAATCTGGTCTGCCAAACTGGTTTAGTCAGTTGACGTATATGAAAGAATTCAGATTCAGTGGTATTGGAAAAGGCGACGGTGACGAAAGTTCTTTCCTAATAACTACTTTGGAAGCTGTGATAGAGCACATCCAGTCTGGCGCCTTAGTGGGACCCCCAGATCCCGAAGCTTACTATTATGAAAGGGTTGGTCCTGATGACAATTCAGAAACTGATCAAACTGTAAGAAGAAATAGTTGTACAGAATCAATGTCTACATCTGATACAGGTGTTCGAGAAGAAAGTCTTGAGTATGTGTTTGATTTGATCAAGGCGAACCATATGGAACAATTGCAAGCTTTGTTAGAAAAGAACAGACGCCACCTAGACCGCATACAGCAGAGTGAGAGAGATGTACTCCAGTTCACTGTAAATAACAAACATGATGAAGAGGATGATGATGAAAGTGACGATAATACTGATAGCAGTGAAACGGAAGTGTACCAGAAACTTTGTCATCCTCTGTGCACCTGCAGAAAGTGTTGCAGCAAAATTTCTAAGAATCTCTTAAAAACCTCCCCAACTGTTATGTCAAGGGATAGTCATGGATTAACACCATTACATGTGGCTTGTATTCATGGTAAGGCAGCCATAGTGGAAGTGCTTCTTGAAATAGGTGCAGAAATTGATGTCACAGATTTGAATGAATGTTCAGCATTGCATTATGCCGCAGCCAGAGGACATCAAAATGCATTACTTCTGCTGTTGCACTCTGGTGCAAATGTCAATAAGCAAAACATTGAGAAAAATACACCACTACATTTAGCTGCAAACAATGGCCACTTAAGTTGTGTAAAGGCGCTCATATACTTCGCAGAGCATGGCAGGAAAAAGATCAATGTTAATTGTGCCAATGAGAGTGGAAACACACCTTTACACATGGCAGTGAAATGGGGCTATGAAGGTATAGCGAAGTTGTTGATCGAAAATGGAGCTGAACCATCACTGCAAAATCGTCATAACAAAACTGCCTTTGACTATGCTCACAACTTGAAAATACTGCAGTTACTAAAGTCTTGCACTCCCAACCTGTATGAATATATTCACATAACAAATTCCGATGTGAAAACTTTATACTGTAACACCGATAATTCAGAAACATTAAAGTTGCAAAAGCTCTCTACTGAGATCAACGATGGCAGCAATGCATTGAAGGCAGTTGAAAATTTGAAGAGGATTGAGCGAATAATCCAAGCGATATCTTACGGAGATGTTAAACTTGCTTGTTTCTACATGAACATTAAATACGAAAATTACATTAGCAACATAAACATTACTGAAAGTGCCTCATCCTGCCATCCACTCTGTGAATGTGTGCCTTGCAAGCGAAAATCTGAAAGTAACATGTCAGATTTTGATGTGAACTATTCGGATTCAAACGGGCTCACTGCATTGCATTGCGCTTCCAGATATGGACTTGAAGAACTCTGTAATATCTTAATCCTTAACAAAGCAAATGTAAACTGTTGTAATAATAAAGGTCAGACTCCGCTTCATCTAGCGGCATTGAATAATAATGTTAAAGTTATAACATTGTTACTGGATCATGGTGCAAGCATAAACACCATGGATTTGGCCGGCAACACTCCGCTGCATGATGCTAGTGAAATAGGAAATGTTGCAGCCACGAAGGCTCTGCTTGGTTACAATCCAGATATATCTTTATTGAACGGCTCAGAAAAATCTTCATTAGATCTAGCAAAGCATAACGTCCACTTAACCATTATAGATCTAATTGAGAAATATGCTAAATGCTAATACATTGTATTAAATAACATACTTTTTTAAATGGCCAGTAAAATATTGTGTAAAAACCATTTAGTGACGATGAAGTAGGCCATTATTAACGCTAAATGGTAATTAAAAATCCACAATACTAGTTTTACAACTATTATAATGATGCAATTGATTAATGTAGCGAAACTTGAGTATTTTTTTATTTGCAAGTGATCATATTTTTGTGTGTCCACTACATTGTATATAAAGGGCATTAAACATATGTTTAAGATCACAATTATCATCATCACTATATTATTTATAAGTGAATATTTACTGAAATGGTCGGAATGAAACAATGGTTTTTGTAACAAAATCTTTATTCAACTAACCGACAGCCCTCCACTGGTTTTCGTTTCTCGTCATTTCCTGGGTTCATTTGTGCCATCATATCCTATATAAGACTGATATATCTTAATTTGCTATTTTACTTTGTATATTTCTTAGTCACTACAAACATCACTATATAAATTGATATTTTGACAATAAATATAATAATTACAAAACATGTATATTTTTTTATTTATCCATATATATAGTCATTTTCAAAAATATATTATAAAGTAAAAATTCACTTACATCCTACATCTTAGCTAATATTTACAAGTGTTGTGTTGTACTAAACTACTATACAGTATAAACAGACAAGTTTTGAGCATTTCTATGTATTATTTACATATACAAATTAATTAAACATTATTATTAAAAAAAATTAAATTTCACACATCCGATATACACAATTATGTACTATAAAAATAAAATTCTACACACAAACAAAATGAAGATTAATAATAACAGGAACCATGTTCATAATCGTACATATTTACAAACATTCATTTCATTAAGTTATGTGCCCGGCTGTAGTTTGTGGCACTATACACAGGACGCGTTTTGCAGATGCATTATTTCATATAAAACACATTGAAAAACGCCTACCAGAATAGCTCTTATATAAATGGATTCTGAACATTAAAAATAATATATCAAATTATTATAAACATAAAAGTAATTGAAATGTGAGACGATAAGTACTTATATTTCATGTCAATTTCGTTCACTGTCCAAACTGAAACATTTTCTTCATAACTACGTGTGTGACACGTGACACAAATATTTAACCTCTCGATAATCTGTTCCATCAAGGTTAGGTCAACAATGCCAGTAACGATTGTGCGCAATCTATAATCATATATCTATGGATTGAACAAAACGTTCCGATATTAAGTTAAAAAAATATGACTATTAGGTGACCCTTGGATGCTATAAAAATTTCATGTCTCTTAAAGATTAACTTAATTAGTGTTTAACTACATATTTTTTTAAGTTTTATAACACATATATTAACAGTGGTAAACAAAACAGTACAAGCATTCAGTAGTCTCGTTAGTGATATAAGCGAAAACCTCGCCGTTTACTTGTTAACAATAGCACCATCTTAAATCGGAATGCTAACATTCTACATCTAGCGAATACTATGACTAAATCATTATAATACGACTAAATTATAGTAGGACTAAATCATACTATGACTAAATCCGATTATAACTAAACATTTTATGACTAAATCACAATACAACTTAATCTTACTAGTACTGTCAATCATATTATGAGTTAACAATTGAATCATACTTTGACTAAATCGTACTATGACAAAATCGTACTACAAATCAATCGTACTATGACAAAATGGTATTACGAATCAATCATACTATGACAAAATCGTATTACGAATCAATCATACTATGACGAAATCGTATTACGAATCAATCAGACTATGACAAAATCGTACTACTACGAATCAATCATACTATAACGAAATCATACCTCGTCATCCAACCAGACACTTCCGGCGCTGCGCAACTCTCAGTGCGCAGAACTCTTATTTCGAAAAATTTCGCTAAAAATACTTGCACGTCACATTGGTCCCTCTCAAAATGTTTAAACTTTAAACTACCAATCCATATACACAATAACACTGTATACAAAATCTCTATGTTACTTACAACGCAATTAATCATTTTATACAATTGAATATTTCTATAATATGTGAATATAATCTCCAAGTAAAAAATTATGTACAAATTTTTGCAAAGGTATAAAAGTAATAATTTAAATAAAATATAATTTATAAACAATAACCAAATAATTAAATATAATGAAAATCTGATTACTGCATTTATGTACCAATATAAAATCTCATGAATACAACGAAGATAAGCCTAACAATAAAATCATTATTCTTAAAATAGCCAATTTTTCGTGTTAAATTTGCCAATATAAAAGTACTCACTCATTTCTAATTATATGAACTGAGAACGAGTCCAAGAATATAAGCAATTAAATTATCTAGTAATAGCAGAATACTCAATGACTAGCAAATAGTCTGTTAGTGTTTATGCGATTTTGTCATTAATACATCTAATCATAATGACCTTTCATGAGTCAGTCGCATCCAGACACACCACGTAAAGACGCGTGTCCTTGCCAAGGCGCTACTGCGGCGGCAGCGCCCACACCGGGACGCCTTCCGCCTTCCTCTCCCTCCTCCTGGCGGCGTCGCCTCGCCAGTGGAGCCGCCTGCGAGGCGAGCCCTCGGCCTCGCTCGGGGCGGGCGGCCGGACGCGCTCGTCGCGGCGCGGCCAGGTCTCGGCGTCGCCGTCGTCGAGCGGCGCCTCGTCCACGTAGTGCGCGTCGTCCAGCTCGGCCGCGTCCTCGCGCCGGAACGCGAACGGGTGCGGGTAGTACTGGCGCAGCACGTCCTCGTGGCGGAACGGCTGCAGCTGCAGCCACACGTGCGCCACCAGCAGCGGGAACCGCCGCAGCCAGTACATGAGGAACTCGTCCGGCACCTTGCCCAGCCTCTCCCGCACCTCCTCGTCCAACTCCCGGAAGTGATGTTTCTGGTCATGTTCAAATTAAACCGATCATGACTTAATTCTCTATCAATGCACTCATGACAATTATACACTTACAATATTTTAAGAATATGTACTATCATATACTAACTTCTCTAAGTATACAAACTTTGATAATAAATATTTCTAAAAAACATTTAAAATTACTAACTAGAAGTTTAGTAAAAAAAACTTTTTTTTATTTTTTTATGATGTTATTAATGAGTAACTTAATTTATGGGTAATACAAGTTTATGAAATAGATTAATCCTGTTTGATCTCAATTCAAAATATTTGCAATATTATTTTTGACAGTTAATGCGTCGTAAAAGTAATTTCATACGATTTGGGTATCACTTCGAATCAATGAGGACATTTAACAAATGCGCACTCGAATTTTTAACATATGTAAACACCCATAGTCAGGTACAGAGAATGTCATTATTTCAAAATCGGAATCAATCACACACGTAAATGATATTTGATGTAAGCTATTTAACGCGAGTATATATTCGCGGCAAGCTGCGCCGAGGCGCACCTTGTTGCGCACGGCGCGCAGCAGGTGCGCCACGCGCGCGCCGCGGTACGAGCGCCGCGCGCGCAGGTCGCCCGCCACGGCGCCGCACACGTGCGCGCGCCAGTCGCCGCGCCGCACGCGCCGCGCGCCGCGCTCCAGCGCGCGCGCCGCGCCGCCCGCGCCGCCCGCGCCCTCCGCCAGGTCGCTCGCGTCCTGCGCACCCGACCGCACGGTCACTGCTTGCTCGCGTCTTTATATTCGTCAACTGAATATTATAGAGTGGTACATTGAACCTAGTCGATTATCGAAATGCAAGGTACGGAAAATAAATTTTCAATTTACAAAAAAAAATTGTCTTAAAATATCTTTTCTTTGATGTCTTTAAAAAATAACAAAACGCAATCATTACCTTTTTATAGGCATGTGCATAACATTACATTAAAACGTAATGTATCACATCACATTTGGGTTCGAGTGATACTACATTACAACATTACACGTCACTTCAAACATTACTCGAACGTGTTCGTTCAGCCGTAGGCCGGAAGCAGCCATTACTTTATGATATTGTAACACGATCTACGTTTTGATCAACAAAAATAATTTTTATTTGTTAATGTATGTTTTACGTCATTGTATAATATTTAATTACGTATTACCAAATGTAATGAGTGTGTAAAGTACACGATGACGCATGTAAACGGTACGAAAATAAAATAAGTAGAAGTCTTTGCTGTTAGTCTTATTATCCCACCTCAGGCGTACGCGTGGCCGCCCTGAGCCGCTGCGGGGCGTGCGGGGCGTCCCTCGCTCCAGTAACATGTGACGGTCTACTACATGTTCCGCGACACGTTAATCGAAATGAGAAAATAACATATTGGAGACGCACCTGCAGGAAGTTGAGCGTGGTGGCGCGGCACCAGAACAGCGGGCACGCGAGCACGGCGGCGGCGGGCGGGCGCGCCGCGGGCCGCGCGCTCAGCAGCGCGCGCAGCAGCAGCGCGCCCAGCGCCGCCTGCTCGGCCGGCAGCGCGCGCCTGCAACGCGGTCGCCCAGTCTAGCAGCTTTAGCAGTACAAAGCGCCACGCAATCGAAGGCTTTGGATAAACCACCCCAAAGGCGTCACATGACTGCTTCCACGCCCGGAGTAAACTCTTTCACTAGTTTGACCGCAGCATCAGACGTGGACCAAGAGATATTCATCACACGCAGTCCACCAGTGGGCACCCGACATGCTGCAGCACTCACTGCAGATGATCCAAGTTGTATTCGCCGGCCAGGATGTTGGCCTGGCGGCGCAGCGCGTCGCCGAAGGGGTGGTGGCCGCGGGACAGCACGTAGTAGAACACGCAGCCCAGCGAGAACAGGTCCACCGCCGTGGTCTGCGGCACCCACGCACCGATATGTTAACTAAAATACTAATTATTACAAGGAAATCCTCTTATTAATCCGATTATACTGACAATCATTTCAATAGGTATAACTCGCAGAAATCAACAAAGCACCTCGTTATAATGACACAACAATGCGGTATGAATAGTGAAAAGTGTATATTGTGTCGGAGCATATTTCTAAGTGTTGTTCAACGATAGGTAAGTTGACGTCGGCAGAGCGGGCGGCCGAGGCAGGCACCGCACCGTCCTCTCGCCGCCGAGCATCTCCGGCGCGATCCAGCCGTCCGTGCCGGCCACGCCGGAGCGCCGCGACAGGCTGGCGCGCCCGACGCTCAGCTTCTTGGACAGGCCGAAGTCCGAGATGAGGGCGCGCACCTCGCCCGCGTCCGACGGCATCGACAACAGCACGTTGTGCGGCTTGATGTCCCGGTGCACTGCGAGCATGAAGTTTCAAAGATTTACGTCATAGACAAAACTTTAGTAAGCGATGAGAAGGTAACGTTATAAAATACAATCACAATGCAGCGTAACAAATACTATTGGATACAGATAAATTAAAAATATTATTATCGAATCACATTAGGCAATGGGTACATGCTCCAGCTGTCAAATAAAAAAAAATCCTGCGGCATCCGGCAATTAGCAAAGTTAAAATTCGATTTGAATTTTATCAAGAATATCGCTGTACTTCAACGGCTTAGTTATATCCTCGATTTCCAAATCCCCAAGGCTAGCCGATTTCATTAATCCGTCATAATACTACGATAATTATATCGAACATAATAAAAATGCCCGAATGTAATCTAAAGTGGGGCACACTAGCGATAATAAAAATACTAAGAACATTGTCTTAGCTTCGGTATTGTGGAATAAAATCGTATAATTTTTAAATTTAATGAATATTGTCAATATATTCAAAACTAGGACTACACCAGTTCATTCAAGTGTTGCAATTTTTCGACATTTTGTGTCAACTTAACTATACTTTAACAATCTCTTGCTGAAAGCGCGGTAACGTGAGTGCAAGCAGTTCGGAGTATAGCGTGCTCCCTCGCACTTAGCCTTCGTATAGCCACATGTAGTGATGTACAGCGCTCGTGTCGATAATGTTATATACAGATACAGAAAATGTATGCAAAAAAAATTACAATGAAAGAACCTTATGATCTGCGTAGTCACATCTACATATTGATTTATTAATGATAAGATATTAATGATAAGTATGGTAACGAAACTATGCAAGACATAATTTACAGTAATTATGATTAGTAGAATTATTTATTAATATTTACAAAATTGCATTTTTACCAAGAATTTAAAATTACTGTTATCGGCTCGGAGTCTGAATATGTACCCTGTGTGGCAACAGGCTCAACTTCTACTCCATAGCGGGACTTAAAGCTAACTGACGAAACTTGGGCACGCACAGCACTCCTCCGCCTACCTCTTCGGGGACGGCAGGCGTGTCAGCACGTGTTCCAAGGCGCAGTACAACTATAAGCGTACCAATATTCATAGAATGCAGGTGCGCGAGCCCCGCGGTGGCCTGGCGCAGCACCTCCAGCGGGGCGATGCGGCACTCGAAGGGCAGCCTGTTCTCCACGTAGTCCTGCAACGTCGCCGAGCATAGCTCCAGCGCTATGTATCTACAAATATAATACAATTTCAATTATTCTTCTGAAAAATAAGTAATAGTTCAGAGGCTTACAATTCAATCTCTCATCAAAGTAGCTAGTTCTTTATTCAAAGTTAGGCGTGCATACCCCCCTTTTTAAATATATTTATGCTTACATCAAATATCACCCGCCCGTCTGAACGTTGTCTTTAATGTTTCCGAACACTTGTACAATGTATACGGCCTCGCACTTGGCAAGTGTCACAGAGTAAGGCCGCAACCTTTATCAGCCTGAAGGTGGCCCAACAGTGTAGTGGGTATGTAACCCCGCGTGGACAGCCCGGCGCCGACGCCGAGAGTGCGCGCGCTCACCGGAACTGCTTGTCGCGCTCGGTGCAGTAGTAGCGCACGACGTGCGCGTGCGCGTCCGACTCGCGCAGCAGCGCCACCTCGCGGTCGGCCAGCGTCACGCACTCGGGCAGCAGCCGCTTCACGGCCACCGCGCGCTCGTCGAACGAGCCCCTGGCGACATCAGCGCATCGACGGATGTTACGAGTTCCCAGCTGCCGTCTTAGGAGCATGAGGCGACCGCGCCTCTTATCTTTCATACAAGAGGCGCGATTGCCTTTGGCTTGGGCGCCCGACCGATGCCGGTGTAACGAGACCGCCTAAGCTGCTGTACGCCCTGACCACGAATGACCAGCGTAGGCGAAGCGTGAAGCCACCCTCCGCGATCTCCACCTGGCCTAGCTCATCAACGTGAGAGTTAGAAGCTAAAACCTTTCAGAAGACCTATGTTTAACGATGGAGTGAAACAGGCTAATAATGAAAATTATTATTATTATGCTGCGCCAAGTCCAACATGGGAAAGGCAAAGAGCACCGATTGCTAAATATCTCAATCAATAATATACATCCCAAATAGAAATCGAAGTCACGCCCTCCGGCTCAGCAGTCACGCTCACTCAGCACTAGACCAACGTACCGACCAAAACATAAATTTCAATCGCATTTAACTTCGATCAGGCAATCGTGTGCTAAAAAAATACACCACAACGCCGCCATTCTTTCCAGTATTTCTACTTTAAACATCAAAAGCTTATCAAATTTTAAGTTATAGCAATCTGGTGCTCCAACATAAGATCCTGTGTTTACCTCCAGGGGTAGACTATGAAGTGTAGTACCCCCAGGGTGTCTCCACTTATTCCATTCTCCACATGGAATAGGGGCTATCGACGTAACACTATTACAAGAGATCATCGCAACGGCAGCCCACCTGTATACGAAGGTGCCCTCGCAGCCCTTGCCCAGCACCTGGTCGGTGTGGAAGCTGATCTTGCCGATCTGCACCAGCCCGCCGCCCAGCTCCACCAGCTGCCCCGTCACCTCGCCGCCGGACGACGTGGACACGCCGGACGCGCTGGAGCCGCCCTGCGACAGCTGCTGGAACTCCCGAGCCTGCAAATTATAATATTCATTCATATCACGAAAAAATCAATTCAGTATTCAACTTGATACTGTCTATAACAATTAGCCTCGCTTTTGGGTAGGAATGACAGAGGATAAAGTAACTATGAAGTGACTATTAAGATTAGTTTTGTAATGTGTACCTAACTGTACAGATAATAAACTATATGTCTTTACAGATAATAAAATATATCTTAAAAGCTGTTTACTAACCATAACACACGATCTGCCTAGTTTTTGATCAGATGGACGTGTGACATTAAAAAACAGAAAAAAATAATTCCAATCAATTCAAATTTCGAACAAAAGAACAAACTACCTAACGAGAATCAATCTCTAAAGTTAAAATAATAATCTACATATATCATAAAATATCACTGTTCCCTTTTCATTGATGTATATTAATATCTTCAATATTGTACGCATAAACAAGGAAAATTACATTAAATATGTCGCATAACGCCATAGCAATTGAGATAAGCAGGAAATGCGGCGAAAATTAAATTGAACACGGCCGTTGCGCCGTTGGCTTCGGTGTGCAACCGCCCGCACCTCGCTACACACACAACATCGCGCCCGCATTCGCCCGGTCGCAGGCAGGCAGAATGAAGAGCTCGCAGGTCGTTGTCACGACTATTGTTACTAGGCCAATACCATTTGGATCAACATATGTAATCTCTCTATAATTGAAATAGAGTTGGTAATGAGTTCCCACAGTCTGCCACACTAGCCGAGGATCGGTCTATAAACTAGTTTAATTCCTATAACTATATTTGTTATTACTTATATATATTTTTTGTATTATCGTTTTCACGCCAGGTGCGTCATGTAGTGGACAGAAAGCACCAAAATACTTCTACCCCCAAGGACTCGGCGTGCAGTGGAGGGCATGTAACCTCCCCGTATTTATCGATAACTAGTGGCCACCTAGTGGTCGAAAGTCGACCATAATTGACTTAAACATATTTTAAGTTTCAATGCTAATACATACATACAACAAAACCAAATGAGGACTACAAATAAGAATACTTTTTGACTTGAATAGATTAAATAAAAAATAATAAAAATAATATGGACCACCGATATTTACATTTGAATATCAAATTGTCTATATGTTGTCTAATAAAATATTATATCATATCGATATTTGTAAG
>DWEI01002162.1:0-14887 GCA_018245875.1 Mysoria ambigua | reverse complement strand
ACGTAACCGGTGAATCGTGGGAATGTTCTGCATTCCTCTGGCTACCCCTTCGGGGATTACAGGCGTGAAGTTACGTTAGTTACTTTTTATGATACCTTTCAATAGCACATCCGGTACATTAGTATGGACCTTCGATTCTGCGCTGTTTATTCATACGCTAATACTGTATTGAATTCAAACAAAATCCCTTTTATTTTACGTATTCAGAATCTTCGCAGTGAGATACCCTCATCTCAAAGGTCTCGTATATATTCACTTTGACTATAAAGTATTTAGTGTGGCTTTATACATATTTTTTGTTTGCTGGGATTAAGAATTGCCTTATCTCATACATGAAATGTAATAAGATATTCCGTTTCTAAATCTCAGGCATCGTGAAGTATTTGTGTAGACATGATATATATTTGATAGTATTTCAAACGACATTGATACTAAAATCAATACTTGAGGTAAAATCTCTGCAACCCTTTTTAGGAATATTGTGCGGAGATAAAATAAAACAAAACGTTATACGTTTAAATTCATACTTTCAATGTCATACAGAAAGGCTAACAGAAATAGTAGAGATTTCTGTTAGGATACAATGTAACATAAAATTATGTCAATAACCTTCAGACTTAAAACTTAAATGCGGTGAAATGTCGATTACTAGAATAAGTAGATATGATTTGCAAATGGTGACTATATAAAATGATCTCTCTGTAACACGACATGTATAAATCCGATGAACACTTTTAACGGATTACATTTTCATTCATAAGGGCATGATCTTCGTGTCGAAAAATCTTCGTTTCTGCCACACGTTTCCTAGCCTATAACTAAATTATCTTACAGGCATCGACCAAGCTCTGAGCGGGAACTACACGTGCTTGGCCAAGAACCTCTACGGGTCCGACTCCGTGGTGTACGCGGTGCGAGTGCTGCCCCTGCCGGACCCGCCGTCCCTGAGAGCGACGCCGTACAAGGACTCGATCGTCGTGGAATGGGACGAGACAAAACCGAGCAACGATTCAACGGCTTATGGCATCAGTAAGTCATCTTGTTATATATTATTATTTGGACATACGACATACCTGTGCAAAAATGTGTATCTTACGTGTCTGTTACTTTAATTCCAGACCAATTGTTTAATACGAAAGAATTTATTCCTCCTTTTTTGTTTAATAACTTTATTTATTATATAGATTCTATTAGTCTGTGGAATGTAGAATGAATTTAATTAGATTTGTTAAAGTTAAGCCTAGTCAGGTACGACCAATCTAAATGAAAGATAGCAAGTTGAGTCCTTCCCGATGAATAGACTTTACAGACTGCTATAGAATTCGCTATAAAATAAATCTTTTACACAATCCTTTGTCGAGTATTATGCATCGGACTTCACGATTTTAAACGACGGTGTATTCAGTTACGAGTATATGAGCAGTCTTGTAAAAATTAACGTATAATTTTTAAACTGAAACTTTTATTTTTTATTCTTTTTTATATATTGGCATAGTATCTAACCATTGTGTATTTCCAAATTAACACATTTATAATATTTACAAGTGTCTAAGCTAGCGTATGTAAATGCTTGTAATCGTCATAACTTCCACTTTTATACAATTTATTCAAATAAAACAATCGTCTTCATCGATAATCGATAGTCTCCCAGACTTAATAAGCGGTCTGGCAAGGAGATTGAATTGTCAGCCTTCTTATTGAAGTTTATTTGGAAACTGTGATTACCTAGCGCTTTTCAATTTGTTTGAAGGAAATTTGATCTACGGTAATCATTTGGTCCTCTTTATTGAAATCATTATTTTTTCTTTAGATTGGTATTTATACCGAAAATTCACAAAAAGTAAGTAAACTTGAGGTAGTGGATGAGGAGGTAAAAGTAGGTAAAACGCTGCTGTGATATACGTCGTTAGTAGCAAAACCACAATTATTTAAAAAAATGCAATATTATCTTATATCACGTATAATGTAACTGTAGGAATATATTTGTTCGTGTTCGTGTTAATACTACTCGACTTTTTCTCTTTTTACGAAACAGATTCACAGTATCACAGCTTCATTCATGAATATTATATCAAAGAACTCAGCTATGCCGTCTCCACACGGCCGCGGCGCGACATACACACGCACGGAAAACTATTTGTTATAACTGTCACATAAACAAAAGCACTTTATTACCCAAAGAGGAATTCAGAAACTAGGTTTTCGTCTGGGGTTGCGTTCGCTTTTACAAATTCGTGTGTTTTGCATTCTTTACGCGAGTCTCGTTTTATCTCGTGATAAAAATATACGTCTTACATCAGATTCTTACAGTTGCTACCGCGTGATTAGGACTAAATATATATTAGAAGAATAAAAGTATATACTTATAGATAACGGTTATAGATAACGAAAATGGCTGTAATATATACAATAATAGAAATATGTATATGTGAAATTCACTCCTATAGAAGAGAGTTTCTGCTCGTAGGACAAAGAATTGTTCAAGGTAGAATCGAAATCGAAAGTTTCAAACCATCAGTCGTCACGTTCAGTGATCAGTAAACTAACAAGCCGATGATCACGTTATAATTAAAGTTCAAAACTGCTCAGCGAACGGACAAAATTTTCGAAGTGAAATAATCATATATTAATTAAATTACATTCTTCTCCATTTTTATTCTACAGAGATGGGAAAATTCAGTATTAGATATAGAATATATGTTTCAAAGAAAAAAATTGTTAAACTTGCTAATTTTCAATCCTTCCAATCATTCTTAAGGTTTGATTAATCGAAGCAGAACTTTCACCACTACACAAGCCTATGAAACATATCATGCTGTTTAGTATAATTGCAAACTAAAATAGACATACAATCATTAAAGCCTAACCAATTCAGTCACACAAAAACATTTAACGGTGTAAAACATTGTTTCAACCGTTTTAGCTTTTGATAAAGTTTAGGATCCTTAAGAAAATTTCTATAACTTCTACATGTCATTGTCCATACAAGGTTACAATTTGACGTGGCGGGAAGGCGACGGGCCCTGGCAAGAGGCTTGGCCGGTGGCCAGGGAGACGAGGCTGCCGGGAGTGCAGCAGCACGCCCTCTCCGGCTTGAAGTGTGGCACGAAGTATTCTGTGAGAGTAACAGCGACAGACGCTATAGGGACATCGGCTCCAGCGCACGTGGACGTTACTACATTGGGTGGAGGTGAGACTATTTTGTTACACACATTATAACTATTGTTAGATTAAACTAATCAGATTACATCTAAACTAAATAAAACTTTGTTCAGGTCACATTCCTTTTTCCGTTTTCTTGTAGGTCCACCGTATACCCACAATTTTATCCTAAAATATTTTATGGGAATAAAAGATTCCAAGCGTAAGCTCGTTTATATTATAACTTTACGACGACGCGTATGTTTTTCGATATTGTTTTTTTTTTCATATTTTATGCGTATACATGCATCATTTGCTAATAGTAGTGTGACAAGAATACCTGCTGACGTAATTGACGGCGCGGCAATCGTCGTCATCACCATCATCATCGTCGTCATTATCGTCAGCCTGACTCAGGCTACTGTTGTATATGGGTATCCTCCAAAGAGCGCCATCGCGCCCTGTCCACGGGTTGCCGCGTCGTATTACTTGCCTCAAGTTAGATTTGGATAAGGTTTTGTAAATGTACCAGTTTTACTGACGCTTGCTTGTATGTTTGTACCCTCTCGTATGATCAAAAACCTCGTTATTAGCTTATTAATTACGTGGTAACAGCATTATTCATATAAAAGATACTTTTCGAAACTAAGAGTGAAAATTTGACTAGATATTATAAACATTATCTAAATTGCCAATAAAACTCAAAGTAATTAATTAAAGGTTAACGAACACTTACAACAGCTCATAACTCTAGTCCAATATACTTTGGATTTTTGTACAAAATGATGTGCATAAGCTAGAAATAAATAGTTATTTAAATGACACCACATAGGTATTGTTTACTCGGCACTTAAGTCTTACCGTACTCAGCGCTTCTGACTTGGCACTCGTTCAGATTTTGGTCTGCAAGTTATGACAGCAGCGAGATAGTGTTTGGAAATACAGGTCGTATGTGATCGTAATCAAGAAAGGGTTCAAAAAATAGAATAATTTAATAAAACTAATTGCATAATCGTAACGCAAGGGCTAAAGTATCAAGCGTAAACAACAAATATCCTATAGTAATTTTAGAGAAATAGTTCATTAAGAAATATTTGGTTATTGGGTTGCAGTGGCAACTTAATACGATGACGTCACAATAGTCCACGGAGATGAACACCAGTTGAACGCTAGAATGTGTCACAAATACATCTAAAACACAGTAATAGCTTACTATGTATGTCTCGTGTCTATATTAAGGCAATAATCTTAACCAAATACGTTAGACTGTAATAAAAAATCCATTAAATACATGGAACCGGCTTTATATAGTACATACATTGCGTTTAGGTTGTAATTCTCTCACATGATTTTGGCATTCGTTCAAAACTCTATCTGGAAGGTATGAGACTTCAGCAAAGGATATCTTTGAAATAATAAGGTAAAATTTCAAGTATCATTTACCACCTATAAAATAAATAATCTGCTGTGATCAATTCAATTGTTTAAATACGTATTTTTTAAATACAATGAACAATTTCATTGTGTCCTTAACACGTACAAGACCTCGAATCAATACACTTGGAATATAGTATATGAATTCAAAATAACTACTTTTACCGTCTCCACTGGTTCCTTCATAAACATATTACTTACGTCACACACGTAACGTTGTTATAAAGTCGTATTAAGTAAATTTCATTTGTTTCCTCCATTTAGCTCCAGTGTCGCCACCATCGACCGACTGGCTCTGGAGCAACGCTACTCACATCTATATTCAGCTTAGCGGCTGGGACGACGGCGGGTGTGACGTCACTAGGTGGGACGTCGAATACCGGCCCCTGGGCTCCAATACGTGGCATAGGGCTGAAAATAGAGCGGTGAGTGATCCGATTCGAGTGATACCAAGAAGAAATATGTACATTCTGTGATTTCAAAAACAAATACATTCTTATCAATTTCACTTAGTCCTCAATAACAGTGAACATCGGTTATTGGAAGCATTAAATTATTATTTTTTTATTACAATTAGTAATCAATTACATCCGTTACACCTAACATCCTCACTCATCAGAAAACGATTAAGATCTCTTGATCTGTAGAAACATTTCGTTTCTCACCTAGCCCATGGACCTGAACGTCGGCTGGGGCTACATCGACAGCCATTACCAGGCGCCCCCCCTGCGGGCCGTCCCGGCGTCGTACGCAGTTGGATCTCTCGCTCCAGCCAACTGGTACGAGCTGCGAGTGACCGCGGTCAACGACGCCGGCATCGCATCCACTGTTTACACGTACGCAACGAAGACTTTGGATGGCGGTGAGTGCGATCGCGTTGCCGTGACGTCACATAATATATTCGCAGTACTCAATCAGCAAAGCTCGTATATTAAAATATTTTCTGATTGAAAAAAAATGCATCGCATCGGCAACCCGTAAGAGGTAGGTAGAGGAGTGTAATAAAAGCCCACAACAGCAACACTTACGTTCTCGTCACACCATGGAATACGTTTTAAATATCCTCAACCAAATTGCCGATTATGTTACGTAACATCACGCCTGTAATCCCCGAAGAGTGGGCAGAGGGTGTAGTACACTACCACGTTTCACCAGTTATGTTACTTTCACAATATATCCTATGTTTGTTTTCTTAATTCGATTACAACGTTAACAAATTTAAAGCTATTAAAACTCTACTAATAACAAGACATCAAGCTAGTTCGTCATCTTTGTTACGTAACATTTAGCTTAAAATTGTTTCGTCAACATACACGCTGCTTAACTGAAACTTGTAACATGTTCTAAGTAAATGTCTCTGGAAGTTTCCAGCGGAAATTCACGAAGACTTTAAGCAGACTAAAGTAAGAGTATTTAATGGGACCAAGAGCTTATTATGGTCTGTAGCTGCATTTATTTTATTAAGTACCTTAAATATACAGTATAAAATTTGGAAAGTGTATTTTATACATACATATTGTGTAATAGTCCGTTGTATAGACGTCAATTGGTCATCATTCCACGGTATTATTATTACGCTGCTAAGCAGTAATCGTGCATACGTTTTCATGTTCTGATTAGAATTTTTGAAAGAATTTTAAAATTGTTAGTTGATAAACTTATGAGTAAAATCAATACCTTTTTCCAGGAGAGGTAAAACCTGGCGCTAACGTCTGCAACAAATGAGCGTTTAATTGAATAAATATCACTTGCTTTAAGGTTTAAGTTCTATAAAAACTGTTCTAAGGCGTATGAAGTCTACAAACCGACTACAGACTTTCTCAACATGGCAGACTATTTGTATTCTAGATTTTATTAATTATTGTATTCGAAAAAAATGTCTAAACCGAACATTTTAAGTGAGACAATTTTTTTCATGTTATAAAATAAATGCCACAGGCTTAACTATAGATAAAGAAATAAATAAGCCAATCTGGACTAAGTAATTCTGGACGAAGGCTTTAGAAGAGCCGTATTTTGTTGATGAAAAAGAAAATGTTTTTTAAGTTATCTCTATAAACTTTCTTACAATATCTCTCGGGCAGTTTTTAAAAAGACGTAATTAATGACCCTGACCCTTATATTGTAAATAAACCATACTTTAATCCGATCATTGAACAAAGTTGTTATCTTCAGAGAATAACTTAGACAGTTTTGCATAACAAAGACGACAGAGCCTATCTGAATAGCTCGTGATAGCAAAAGTTTTAATGGCCCTCGACGTCACGTCAGCGATAAAGGAGTCGTCAAATGCCAGAACAAGAAATTGTCTCATTAATTACACGATATTTTTTTAACTTCGGCCTATACTAACGAATTGAAGTTATCGAAATGTTAACTATAGATGAAATTATTCAATAAGATACACGACTTTCTGTTTTTGGCGTTTTGGTCAAATAATTCTTTCTTTCATTGCTCATTATATAATGAAATGTTTTTCATAGTTTTTTAAATTTAAAAGCCCTTTGATTCAGTCGTACATTTTGTTTATCAATTTTTAAACATTAGTGACATAATTTAGCCCCTCCATATTACATTACAAATCTATGACATTTACGATGCACTCTCAAACGCCAAAGGAAAAGAAAAGTCGTCACATTTATTCCTCCGAACATTTTGTTGTGTCTGCGAAATTTTGAGAGGTTATCGAAGCGGCTAAGGTAATTACATACAAAGTTATAAGTGATTTAAGTTAACGAAGGACTCGCAAGTTCTTTGAACTACAAGTATCGCTCCGACAATGTTTAATTACGGATTATTGTCTGTATCAGTGTGCCAAGTTCTTTAACTTCTCTCTTTAAATTTATAAAACGTTTATTTAGAATATTGTGTTGAGAATATTTGTTTGATATTCTAGAAGACGGTTAATTACTTTAGTCAAGTAGATGGTTTTTCGTTGTATTTTTTATTAAAGCGTATATAAATCACTGATGTTTGGAATATGTTCATGTAAATAAATGAAAACACAATACGATAACGGGATATGATTAAGACTTTAAAAAGAGAGATACAGGTCGTAAAAGCTTCAAAGTAATAATTTTATTTTTTTAAACGGTGCAATTTTCTTTTGATGAAACAAAATAAAATAAACTTTTTAGCATTATAGTATTCGTGCATTAAAGACAATTTCATTGCCTCATTTAAACTTTGGACAAAAGGCTTCAACATATTTCGTCTGTTAAATTTAGTTTAGCAAGTAATTATGGAATTCAAAAAACTTTTGCACCGATGTTGAAGTAATTTTTCAGATTGGGTCTATTTCGTATTTAACTATAATCAGTCTGAGAAATACCTACTCGTAGCTAGTTCTGATGATTCTGCATTTTGATGATTCTGTTAGTGGATGAAGTAACGTAACGTATAATATCGGTTGAGGAATTGATTAAGTATGCAAAGTAAACGTAACATTTTGAAACCGTGCCAACATCGCCAGCAGCTGGCTAGTAGTCGCGACTAGTGCATTCGGAGAGTTGTTAATTCGCCTTTGACGTAAAGCTCTTGTTTCGTCGTTTTAAACGCGCTGGACTTTGGCGTTGCGAACACGATTTTAATTTCGCTGCACTGAGTTCGAGTGTAATAAAAATGGAACACTTTCAATAAATAATTGATATAAATCCATTTCGTGTGGAATAATGTTAATGTTGTTCTAGATAGTAGCATAGATCTACAATAGTTAAATGTAGAATGTATATAGTAAATATCTCAAAAAAGAAACCTCATTATTTATTATCATGATTTGTAATGAAATAATCGTTATTATTACTAATACAATATTTGTTATCGTAATAATAAAAGTGACGAAGGACTTGGTCTGCACAGCCAAGCCTCAGTATTATTCTAGGAAGTGTTTGATACTAAAATTGAGCGTCTTAATTCATAATACCCCAATGTAAATAGACACAGACATCTACTCTTCTAAGACAGACACGTTTGACAAACGAGATCGGATAGCATATTTATTATTATTTATAGAATATGCTATATGACCTACTCTTGTATGATTGTCCGGGTAGATAGATAAGAGTATATACCTACGCCAAAGATAATAGTTTCAGTTTTTAAGGGTACTTCTCTGATCGGCCCTGAATAGGTTACCAACTTATAGAAGTTGGTAACCTATTCAGGTAGTAGATAACTACTAGCTGCGCTCACTGTAACACATATTGTGTTCATTTCACACTTGCATTTGTTTCTGATGTCCAATTGGTTGTTAACGTAACATCATGTGTGTTTTCCACGAAGATGTAGACAGAGATGTTCAGTACACTTCCACATTTCACCAGTTACGTTTAAGTCCCATCATGAAATAAGTGGTTAACGTGTACCGGGCATAAATCCAGCTTCCCAACCAATACTAGAGATTTTAACTTGAAATTCCAATAATAAAGATCTGTTATCACGAGACCCAGGGCTTAGACTTAGGACCTTGAACCGTTCCTTGATCGTTACTCTTCATAAACACCAGTATTTTTGTAAAATGTATTAGTATTACTTATTAATGAAAAACGAAATAGTATTCCAATTTTCCGTTATAGAAATGAATTTTAGATTCCTTCAGTTAAGACTTATGAAAGACTATTTACAATACATCAATATTAATCCTCTATTGTTAAACAATAATTCATCTTCTTATTTCCGTTCTGTGAAATAGCGTTAGAGGCTCGTTTCAACAAAGATAAACACCATCTTATTACAACTATAGAATGCTTGAGTGAGATTAATCAAACGGAAATTATAATCTCGAAACTTATTACAATGTTCAAAGGGCTTTTTGAATAAATACTAAGTCATTATGTAGTTTAAGTTTTTTTCTAGAATTTACTGTATTCACTTCCTATAATCTTTTATTGACTACTTTATATTATAAAGCCCGCAGAGATAGACATTTGCAAAGCTGATTGCCCAACATAACTTTGTAGCAATCCTCAATCTACAGTCATCCAGTGTTTTCGTACATTGTACACCGCATATGTCGGACATATTTCATGACGCCGTAAACACTTGAATATTCAGTGAACAATAACTTCTTCTTGGGAACCCTATTATTACTTTTTCAGAGATTTTCTGAAACAAAATTAACAGACAAATTCACCGAGATCTTTGTGAAAATATAAAATAATTTCAATAGCACATGTTCTTTAGCAATCATAGTTAGTTTCGTATCTTACGACCGCCCCATTGCTGTAGTGGTTAATGAAGCTGCTGATCCTCTGTATCAGTGCGCTGCGCATATATACATACATATATATGTTCTTTGTCTGTGTATGTAATTATCTATTATAACAACACGACAGTAAGTATTGGTTGCGAGCGCGACTGCCGAACGTGAAGATCCGAGTCTTAGTCACAGGTCGGGCACTATCGGGTTTCTCTGAGTTAAATTTTCAAGTAGTGGCTCGCAATCTGGAACTGTGTCCGGTGTATGGCAATAAATTCACCACTTATTCCACGGTAGGACGTAAACGTCACTGGTGAAATGTCGAATTGTGCATATTTTTCTAGTTTCTTACTTGTTTGGATATTACAGGCGTGATTCTACATCTAAATCTAGCTTTGGTCCCATTTAAACATTCGTTATTTGAACTGAGCGACGCTCCAAGCGGAATTTGTCAGGCGTAAAACTTGATCTCACAACTAATTAAGGAATTCAAAAAGTTTCATCCCGATGACGACGGGATCTCGCTGCTTCTGAATATTCCCAGACAACTTAGTTTTTGCTCAATTGCAATATCTAAAATAGTTTTCAGCTTCGTTGTACTCTCTAGACGATGTACGAGAGATTGAAGGGAAGCGAATACTTTAGGGCAACTCAATTAATTATCCTTTTGTTTAGCATACTTCCCTCTTAGTACGAGAAGTTTACGAGACAATTGTATTATAAGTAAAAAAGTACATTGCATTATATTCAACGATATCTGTAATAATTGAACGTTTACTAATCTGAATGCAGTCATATAAAATAAATTATAAACGGACCGTATTTCCCGAATATGTGCGTGTGTAAAAATTAATAACTTTTTACATATATTTTTTCGTAGAAGAAATAGGACCTCCATCAGACTTCCTGGACCTGAACATGATGGTCATTATCTGCAGTTCCATACTCCTGGTGATCTGTCTTCTCGCATTCATCTGCATCCTGTTCAAGAGACATAGGTAAGTATGCATTTTGTTGCATATAAGTAATGTAAAGAAATAGTAAGGATTGTCTGTGCCGTAAATTTTATAGAAAAAACTACGAACGAATAAGGAGACAAACAGAAATTCTTTACACCTATTTCAAAATAAAATTTTATTTTATTTTTACACTACAAAAAGCTATCACAGTACGCATCTGTAGGCGAATATTAGTTAATTATATCCGATCTTACATTGAACTTAACATAATAATTAAAAACTATTTAATTCGTTATGTTTTGAAAGGTATTTTTGTTATCATTTCCTAAGAGAAATGGGGGAAATACGTCAACATTTTACACATACTACATGTATAGACATAGGCATTTCAAATAATAAACATAAAATTTTATCCCTAACAAAAAGATTCACTTATTCTAATTAACTATATGGTAATTACACTTAAACACTAGCTTCACATAGATATAATCTGCGCCCACGTCTGTGTCTATTTGAAAGATTTTGAACCACTGCAAAACAAAAAGTTAACGTGAGATGAAAGAAAAATAAAATAGACATTCATTGTCTGGAGCACCTTCGAATTAATTAAATTACATTTAGTCGCTAAACCTACCAACAAAGATACATTGTTCGAATCTTTCAATATATCACCCAAGTGTTACAGTGTATGGAACTGAATACAAAGAATAAAATGTAAGTCGAATTAAAGAAATTTTCAAACTAATTAAATTAGGTTTATTGCACCTAAAGTAACCACACAGTGGAAGACTTTTATTATACATAGTAACGATTATGTTGAAACCCCATTCAATCAATTGATGTTACGAGAGGGGATTGTTGTTGTTGTAGAAAAAGGAAAATTTGTGCCAAACGTAACAAAGGAAAGTTCCACGGAAATGTTACTCCGCAAAGTGTCACGTGTGGTTTCTGGGAGAGCCGAATGTGGGTCTTACTCGCAATCTTTTTAATGCACCCTTTGCTTATTGACTCGCTCTCATATTGTTGACCTACTATCAGTAAAAATGGCTTTTACCACTGAAACATTGGTTAAAATTATAGATATCTTTTATTCCATTTTATTTAATGTTTAATATATTTACTAGAAATAAGTTAGTTTATTTACACTAGGACGAGAGCAGAGATTTTCAATACAGGGAGACCGTTCTTAAAAAGGTGGGCAACTGGTTATGAAATGTATTTTTTGTTTCTTAAAAAAAGAACGAACGTACCATCACGCCTATAATCCCCGAAGAGGTACGCAGAGGAGTGTAGTACATCCATATATTTTACCAGTTACGTGTATGTCCCGCTATGAAATAGGTGGTGAGTCTGTGGCCATGCGTCGGACACATATCCAGACTTCGAACCACTACTAGAATTATAATTTAGCTTTTCTAATACATTTTGTAATTAGAAAATATTGTAGCGTTCGACCGAGAATCTAACCCGAGACCTCCCGATCGGTAGTCGCACTTGGAACCTATACGTCCAATGAGGGAGTCAGTAGTAGAAGTAATATTGCATAAGAATGATTGAGACCATTTATTGACAGATAACTTCTTAAGGAAAATTATGTAGTAAATTTACTGCGCTTATAAATCCTTTTTAGGGTGAAATAAGAATAAATTCCCAGTCCCTATGTTGTGCTACAAGGTGTGTTCTGCATTCCTCTACCTACTTCTTCGGGAATTACAGGCGTGAAGTTCAGTGACGTTACGTTACTTCTACTATACTGTAAGAGTTTGAATTTATAGAAGTCCAGTTTACAGGCCGACTTGTGAGGTTCGGTGTATCTCCAGTAAATGAGACCAATGAGTGAGAACAATGTAATACTACACAGATGCATAATTATGCTAAAGCGTGATCAGGAATCACGTATTATAATAGGCAATCGGTGGTACAAGCAAATTCAGTCCATTCCAGGCGCATTTATAAATGTAAATATATTTTTCTTCGTTCCTTTGCCCTTCCAACAGTTTAATCCAATAATTTTGTACCGTTCCTCCACCAGACACAACTACTCGTCCCAGTACAGACACTCCATAGCCGATGAAGTGAAGTCTCGTAACGAAAGCGTCACGTCTCACTCCGAACACAAGGAGAGATACGCACATACTCCCCGAATCTATACGTCGCCAGTCCATCCACGGAAGCCTAGTAAGAATGGTGTGTTCTATATTTTTTTGAATTAACTATATTTTCTCCGTATATTCGTTACTTTTGGTAATGTAATTGACCGAGCCTTGTTCTACTTGTAAAAAACTAATGGCTTACACATGGTCCTCGGTAGGTCTTACAAAAAATCACACTTGTTTAAGGAAATATAATTTGCATATTATAATTCTTTCCCTGTCATAGAAATGTTCGAGATCAGCCCTTACGCGGAGTTCGCGCTTGGCTTCCGGACCTTTGATCACGTGGAGAACCAAGACTTGCCCAGCAGACTGCCAGGACGGCCGAGGTTTGATACCGGTAAGTCAATCGTTTGCTAATTCCGATTTTTGTATATTTGAAATAAGTAGGCCAAGTTGTTTGTTCTATGTAGCCTGTTACTCAGGCTAACAGGCTACTATGTTGTAAGAAGCCACCGTCGCCCATGGATATTATATAAAGTAAACAACAAGTATAGTAATGAGAAATTCCTTGAGCGGACCGTAAATGGACCAATCAGGCTCATATTTACAGAATATAGTGAGATGACATTTTGTAGCAACAGATTACAGATAAAATCATTATTGTTTACAAGTATTTATGGGTCATTAATAGATAGTCACGCAACAAAAACTTAGCTGAAATATATCCCTGAATCGCAAAATTAATTTCATTTTGAACAGGAAGAAACAGAAAAGAAAGAAGTAGAAAAATGAGTATCGCGGTAGGGACATATTTAAGTTTATCAATTATTATTTGATATTAATTAAATACCTTTCATTATATACTAAACTCAAATTTTTACTTGGCAACTTATAAAGACGTCGTTTTATGCTGTAGGTACAACGTTTAAAAAAACAAGTAGACGAGTTTAGTACAGTCCTAAATTTATAACTTTCACCAGTTACGTTTCCGTCCCACTATGGAATGGAGGCGATCCTATTGCTATACAAAGCACAAATCCAAACTGCGCTTCAACTAGGAATTTAAAACAAAAAAAAGGAAATTTCGACCTATGAATTGAACCCAGGACCTCTCGACCTGTAATCGCACTTGCAGTCGGTCAAAGAGATAGTGACAAAAAATAATATCGTCAAGTTATTTAATCCCGTGCAAAATTAATCTTTGTTTATTAGAACAAAACAGGAAAATTCTGCGTATAATGTAATGTATATTGCTGTTCGATAATTGAAATTCGTCATTGAAACAAATTTAATTTGGCCGCCTTCATACGAAGCAGAATATTTGATACTCCGAAATATTAAACTTCATATACCTGCTCCAAATATTACAAATTTAAATATTGTAAGTAATGGAAATTGGACATTTGACGTAAGTAAGTAACCAATTTCATTATTTTAAAAAAGTTACTGCCTCGTTGGTCGTTTGGTTGCAAGCGTGAATACCGATTAGTAGGTTTTGGGTTCAAAACCCGGGTCAAGCTCTATTACATTTTTCTAATATACTTTTTCTAGTAGTAGTTTGGAGTCTCAAAATGTGCTCAATGAATCGTAATAGGCTCAGCACTTATTCCATAGTGAGACTTAATGTAACTGATGAAATGTAGAATGGCACTACACTCCGACTATACTTTTTCTAGGATTACAGGCTTGATGTATTAGGCCAGGAATTTGAACCCAGGACCTTTCGAGCGGCAGTTGTACTCCCAACCAGTTGGACATCGAGACAGTCAATTTTAGAACATATGTAATTACTTAAAATGGTAATAACTGTTCAAAGTTTGCCCCCTGACAACTTCATTTCTACTTTCAATTAATTATAAACATAAAAATTTGATATATTTTCCCCCTCTCCGATTTGTTATATAACAAAAAAAGTATAATATAAATCATGGTTAATATAGCGAAGTGAAAATTCTTATGAGGAGGCGTAATAAATGTTCACGAGACACTCATATTTCACTTCCGGCGTGATCTCCTTACGCTTTGACTCATAATCGAGGATTTACAATTGCTGGAAGTGA
>DWEI01002161.1:0-14888 GCA_018245875.1 Mysoria ambigua | reverse complement strand
GTAACGTACCATTCCAAATATAACGTGTTTATAATTTATGGTAAGTTAATAGCTGTAGTTAACATAATATGCATTAATATAAAAACATGTTTCTAAGAACTAGTGTTGATTTTTTTTAGTGTTGATCTATTGTTACCCATGTGAAGGTTCAATTCATTGGAGTCTTGATTACTGTTAATTTAATTATATTGATATCAAAAGTCACCTATACGTATTATTTTAATCTGGATGCTGGAGCCAACCACTTGGTCTCTTACAATACATTATAATATATTTAAATCATTGAAGCGAATACAAAATTAATTTCGGTTTGGTTCCCGAAATAAGACTGAGAGGACAATCTTCTATTGAATTGATAATTTTTATTACCGTTATTATCTAAACACAAAATGGGATGAAAAACTGCGTTATATTTCCTCAATATCCACTCGTAAGGTCGTAAGATGGAACACTTATTATATCCGAGTAACTAGAACATCATATCATCGTGCCTTGTTTTTCCGAAAGGGTAGGCGGAGTAGTACAGTACTCCCTATATTCACCAGTTAAGTTATGGATACGGCTTAATATCATAGAAGAATATCATAGAAGAATATCATAGAAGAATAAAATATTTTAAACATATTTCATTATAAAATATTATCACATTTTTTTTTTCGGCAAAAATAAGTCCACGTTATCAGTACAATTAATCTAAGCATAATTAAATTTTAATTAATTGTAATATAAAATAGAAAAATAGAATTAAAATGTTCTACACCACATTAAAATTATCCAAATACAAAATAAAAAATACTTAATTTTGTTGAAGCAAGTGTAAATTTTGAATGATAATTATAATAAATGAATTTTTTTGCTTATGGTCATCTTATTAAAGCCTAGCTAATGGAAGCTACTTAATATAGACTATCATTATACGCACATAAGTACGTACGGTCGGAAAAATACAGGCATAATTTAATAATGAATGTGTATGAAAATATACCACTAATTATTATTTTTTCTTTGAAAGTTATCGTTCGGCGCGAAAGCCCTCGCAAGCAACAACATTGACTGAAGTAAAACACGTGTCAAAGTTGTGTTTTATGAACGTTATTTCTACCATGATTTTTTGTATCTCCATTTGGAATAAAAAAAATTTAATTATGAATGCACATAACTGGAAACAATTTTTTTTTTGCTGTATTTCAATGCGTCGCTGGCAGATCGCGAAATGGCGCGGTCTGTATAGATGCTGCAAATATCCTAACTGTCTCTGAGCAGCACTGTGGGAGGTGCGAGAGGCTGTGCTCTGTAATGCCCAACGCACATGCCCATTGTAGGGATTATGAGCATAACCGCTTAGGGGAGGCCTATCTCCAATAAATTTTCTGGACTCTGAACAATAGAGCGAAAGAGAAAAAAAAATGAAACTTAGAAAATATTTCAGTTTTAATATTTTCCAGGTATTCGACACTTTTTTTTATAAATACGAGTACAGTTAATATCAAATGTCGCCGGCTATAACGACAAAAGACGTCATTGAAAGGAGACCTACATATTTCAGAATCATCTGTAATGTTCAGAGAGTATTGTAATATTTTTCACCTCGCATTTAGCCAACGTGGTCGACCACTTCTTAGACCCTGTCCATTCTGACACGAGACTCGTGTCTGACGGTGGAACAATAAATAGAATCATTAAGACATTGGTTCACTCCAAATAATAACCTGAGACTGACACATGACTAATTCCAAAGTAAACGAGTGTTGAACCATCCGGTACTGAGCCAGCGCCTCAGTAGTAAACATGAAGTAATATTGAGAGGTCGATAAACCCATTTGCTATATTTACATCCGGAAAAAAGCGGTTATAATAATCATTACTATGTAAAAAAGTACCACTGATGTCGTTATATCGTCACGGTCGATCCTTTACGGTGTTGGCAGGGAGCGTCGAGTGCTGAATATATTTGGATCTTGACGTTAAGATATGACGTGCTTCTGTACTAATATTATTTATGTCTTTGCCAAAATCCTGTCCCTGCCATGATCTTAATCGACATTAGGCAATGTGGCCTTAAAATCCATTACTTCAGTAGACAGTTCAATTGTAGTCAGACCAATTCCATAGTGGGACGTAAACGTAACCGGTGAAACGTAGGAGTGTTCTGCATTCCTCTGCCTACCTCTTCGGGACATACAGGCGTGAAGTTACGACGTTACGTTTACATGTGAAGTTTAAATCAACAGACATATGTACACTCGCTCTATATCGCAATGTATTATTTATCCTTTATTTAAAAGAAAGTTAATTTAATTAGAATAACCACCACACGAAGCCAATTTACTGTTACGATAGGTATTTCGCAGCGAAATGATTCAACATGAAATATATAATTACACACGCGCACGCACACATACATGCAAATGAACACATTAATAATCGTGTACAGATCACAATCGTACAAATAACAATAGTCACTCCATCTGTACGGTTGTAATTAACTAAATGAATAATACTTCCCGTCATTATAACGTTGCCACTTGAAGCTCTCGCGATTTTGTTGCATCGTGTACGTACGGCAACACTGCTCGCTGCATGCGGTCTGGTTCACGCTACTAGTGGGCTCGGAGTTCGGATTTACGCCCGATATGTGATATGGCCTACATGATCGGAGACAAACGCAACTGGTGAAACGTGGGAGTATACTATACTCCTCTGCTTACCCCTTCTGGGATAATAGGCGTGATGTTATGTTAACATGGGGTGCTGAGTGCGGTTTTAGTCGCGCTTTCAGAAAAATAGAACTTTTCTTTGAAATAATGTACATATATCTGTCACATGATCCAGGCTATAAATCACAAACACATCAACTTTCACCGACATCGGTTTATTTGTTTCGATCGAACAAAGGAATAAAATAGCTAAAAAAACATTTTTTAAAGTAGACGCTAAAAAGAAAAATATACATATACAAGTTTCGCACTTAATAACTTTCGAAATAAACGCGAAAGGAACCCAATATCCAATATAATCTTGATAAGAATAATTTCAGTGGCACGTGCGTTAGGTCACATCCTTCGAACCGACGCATTGCAGGATTAATGCGATTTTACAAATTATTGCAATAAAGCTACGTGCACACTCGAGTCGAGAGAGAATGTTTCATACAATCACATAATGATTCTAAATTCGTTAAGAAATTTTTTTATACCGCCTTTTAAGTTTATCACGCGCACGGAGAAGCTTGAGACTTGGCAAAATTAAAACCTACATGATAATGGAACTATGAACGTTAAAATGTGTCACAAACAAATTGTATAAAATATTCGCTTTTTCCGTTTCTTCCAGAACATTCTCATTCCGTCAGGCTCTGACTGTACCATATCACAACAGCACAGATTAGTGATTAGAACCTCAATCACGTTCACGGTTAAAATTTAATAAATTACGGTCGAATTTCAATAAGTACTAAACAACTTGTGTTAACAAGCACATACAATGACATATGTATATACAAGCGTACGTGTTGTATCAATGCGAATTTCTCAATCGTATGCATGTAATTATATTCATTGATGTTCGCTTGCAGACACACGAGTAGGTGTCAGTTAAGTTTTTTTGCAAACACAAATGCGTACTGGCACATGATATTGTCTCTTGTAAACACCGAAAAAAAAACATGTTGTCATTGATAACTGTTCTCCCCCATCTTTCATCAACAATAAGTCATAACAAATTGTCCCTCCGATGTAAGGTCTATTATAAATATTCAAACCACATCTAAATGAGAATTGTTCGTCTTACATGATACGAGCGTATCCGAATGAAAATAATAGGTACGTGACGCGCACTAAAAATGATTTTTTCATCGTATTGTCAGTATTTAAACAGAATATTTTCGTCGTAGAGACAGCAATATTTACAGATTTATTACATATAAGAAATAAACAATGTAGTTCAGGTATTTTAAGTTGTCTCTGTAATAGCGCAGGGTATAGTAATGTGGAGTACGGTTGTTCCGACATGCTTCGCCTCAATAGGCGTGCAAAAATTAATTCTATGACGAAACATTTCCAGGCACGTGTGTTATACGTTATTTTTATAATTATAACGTACAATAATTTATATTTTTAACGCCATTTTATAATTAAAATATAACAATACGTTATATTTTCTCCATTATATTATTTACATTTCTTTTCCAGTAATCGTAGAACAATTCTCACCGTCGATGTAAAACTGTTTATTAATTATTCTCAAATATTGCATGGAATAAATTGATTATAAAATATGCAATTACATTGTCAGCAAACACAATTTAAAAAGTTGTTAAATAATATAGCAATACAAAACAAGGTTATTTCTACACACACGATATGAAATACGCAAGTGTGTTCTGCATCATTAAACAGGCATTACACTTTCCACTTTTTGCTCCAGCGGACCCCTAACAGAAGCGGAGGCAACGCATACCATAACCTTTATGTGGCGCTCGCGAACGATATTGAACTCTATTACAAGTGCGTAAGATGTCGATTGAGACTTAAAATTCGGTTTGACTTTGCTGGCTAAGCAATTAATAGCCACAGGAGGCTGTACCCACACAGAACCTTATTTATTATAAAGCTTTAAGTTTAGAGATCTGCTATATATATGTAAATTGGAAAATTATAAAACGTTATATGATAATATAATTAATGGTACTATGTATGAAAAATAAAACGTAACTTCACGCCTGTAATTCCCGAAGAGGTAGGCAGAGGAATGCAGAGCACTCTCACGTTTCACCGGTTACGTTTACGTTCCACTATGTAATACGTAGTGAGCCTATCGCCATGCATCGGGCACATATCCAGACTCCGAACCACTACTAGAAAATCTAATTTTTTTTTTTGTAGTGTTCGACCCGGGAATCGAACCCGGACCTCCCGATCGACAGTCGCACTTGCAACCAACACGACCAACGAGGCAGTCAAATGCTTATAATAAAATAATCTTTATTTTATTCAATGTTTATAATAAAATATACTTTATTAATGAAATATTTGTGTACCCATTAAATATGCCAAAATAAAAACGCTTGACATTTCGAAATTTCGAATATATATTTTTTTCAAATATTAAATGAAATAAAATATACCAGATATCAGTAAGAATTCATAAATAAATTACATTTTTTGATTCGTGTTGGACATTCGAGTGTGTAACGAGCCTAAGCCAATGCGCTGTTTGAAGCAAGACGTTCTTCACGGTTACAACTTAAGTCGCGTCTCGTTCTGCTTACACACCTATACACAGTGCGTCAAGTTCATTTTATTGTCAAACAACCGTTACAGAAGAATAACGATTCAAGCTAGTTCCATTTAAAAAAATGTTTTTATCACTAACATTTTTAATTGTGTAAGCTTCAATAAATATATTTATGACTGTTCGGGACTAGCAACATCAAACAACAGAGCACGATAAAAAGTTCTGAATCCCGCCTAAACATTTTCAGGTCGGATACGTCAAATGTCAAATGACGTACAGTTGTAAATGTTTTATTCCATTACGAATTCATTCCAAAACTATTATATATTATTATTATTATTATTTATATCTTATACATGTGTATATGATATAAATAATAATATATATAATATTACATCACATTATATTTATATAACAATACTAATGTATACAGAATTCAATGGCGAGATAATTTTTTATCTTATATTGATTTTTGAACCGAGTCGTTCATGTTGACAGCAAATAAAATTTTTATTCGTATCGAAATGCTACAACAGTTACGTTGTCTACCGTTATGCGATGTGTAAAAAAATGTCTTTATTGTACGATTACAATACACTAATTAATGAAACTCCGTCATGCCTTATTAAAATATCTTACGTTAACATAATTAATTATAGGCCGTTCTTGAATATTTTAGCAAAAACGCCACACAGTCGTAACGTTCACTGAACAAATAATGGACCATTATTTTCTTGCTTTATAAATTTTGTTTATTCATATATTAAAATTTTCTATCGCATTCGAAAATGTGCATTTCCACTATTTGAATAGACGTTAAAATAGCTTGCACGCAGTATTAAATCCATTAAAGAAATCTGACTCATCACGACTTATTACATCATTTTATTCAATTGGCCAATTGTGTGAACTGCGAATACCACCTCGAACATCATTTGCTACATCGTCATACACAATCTATTCCTGTATTTAACAATATTATAATATAAAGGAACAATATTTTATATATTTTTTTTGTTAAAAATACTGCTTAACAAATAATTTTTATGTCCATTGTAGTGTTCATATTACTGTCTGTAGGCGTTCATACCAAAAAATGTAAAGCATGTTTTACTTAATTGGGAGTGTTCTTACGGGCGTGAATTTACGTTACGTTTGTATTTCAATGATACGAAATGAATATAATAAATCCCAAAAGAAAAGCTTCCGTAAACAATCATAAATGGGATTTCAATTATTAAAACGCAAAATTATTAAAACTCCTGGGACGTTTTTTTTCAATAGATTTGATGAAAATATTTTTTTATGTTATTATTATATTATTATAGTCGTTAATTTTATTTAATCTATTATTATTATATTGTCGTTTGATCCTTTTACTTCAATTCGATTTTAAGAAAAAAGCAGATATCATTAATTTTATTTTAAACAATTGTATAAATATTTTATTCACTTCGCATTATGATTAAAGTCGTCGCTAAAACACGTTTTCGCTATCTATTCACATAACGCCTTTTTCAATATATTTCTTTAGATTTATTCATAAAAACGCATTATGTTTTAAAAAATCCTCCACGTAATGTGAATATTAAAACTTATATAATTACAGTTCGCGCACCGAACCGTAAATAATACATTCTAACAATAATACACAAAATACGTAAGTCCCCAACTATGAACATCGCAATACAAAATTCCTTGTAATATTTTTATTACCCACGGGCGCCGACTTTACGGATTGTTATTCCCTTCTCGGAAACTCGTACCTGCTAGAACTTTGTATTCAATATTAATATTTTACTTATCAAATACTCTTGGAACGCAAATTTGTTTAACAGTATATAGACGTAAAATATACAATACACAATACTGCGCAATATATTATGTACAAAATCGTACTGATATGAAAAACTGTCTTATTAAATATAGGTATTATTCATAGCTGTGAACGTATTTTGGTCGTCATAATGTTTATTTAACGATAAATTTTCCGATAAGCGTTGTGTCATCGCTCTACCTAGAAATATAATTAAATCATTTAATAGAACGGTAATACAATGGTAGTCACCTTGTACACTTTGTTGTTCGGATTAAAAGTTTTAATATTTTTAATTGTCACCATGAGGTCATTTATTTTTTAAGTGGTACGTTGAGTCATTAAAGTAATATTTGCAAATTTTAATGTAAAAAAATATAACATCACGCCTGTATTTCCCGTTGAGATAGACATAGGAGTTATAACACTCCCATGTTTAACCAGTCGTGTTAAAGTTTGAAATAGGGGGTGAGGGTAAAAAAATTGTATGTCATTAAAATAAAAAAACATTTACTGCCTGATAGCATATCTTTCAACATCCCCGGAGCAAAGTACGGGTTCCCGCGGAAAAATGCGACCGACAACTATCGTAGCACATGTCGATGAGCGCTCTCCGAGGGCTAATATGGATTGTATGGACACATTACGATGCTGATCTCTGAAGAATCCAGTCAAAGTGAGAGACACAAATGAATGGAAAAATTAAATATTTGTGTTTTATTTAAAACATGTAGATAAAAGTGTTATGAAGAATAATACACGGAAAATGGTGCTAGATGTCTAGATATCTATAGTGCTAGATACAGGCTTGCGGCTCGATGTACAACTCCTGTAATCTCTGAAGAGGTAGGCAGAGGAGTGTTGTAGTACACTCGAACGTATTACCAGCTAACAATTAATACCAATGGTTAGAGCCGTTTCATGATTCTGTAATATAACACGACCAACACGATGGTAATAATAAAAACAATATTACATGAAATAAACAAAAATATTATACGATGTAGGGATATTGATGAATCACATAAAATATTTTGGGCCCTCTATCCCGAAGTCTGTGTGGTATATGATAGTCAGTCAGACGGCTGATAAAATATGATAAATATGTACTTATGTAAATACTTTTATTTTCTAACAAAAATGCCATCAAACACATACAAAATTTTCTGTTTAATACATGTGACATTAATAATGTAATTATAAAGGTGTTGTGAAATTAAAATACTGTTTTATATCAAATGTAGTTTTGAAAATTTAATAAACGCCATTTCAAGTGCCATTGCATTGAAAATTTTTGGATATTTTTTTTACTTTTATGAAAATAATTATATTATAATATATAAGCAATAATATATTTTGGTTTCAGTAAAAATTATAGTTGAATACGGCTTGATATAGTTACGTATAAATGGTAGAAACCACGTTTAACGGTAAAGTAAGTTTTGGAGATGTAAAGTACTAGATTAATCATGCAGTTACGAGACGCGGGGAGAGCGCCGGGCCGCGAGACGAGCAAATTATTCGTTGCATCTTGTCTCGAAACAACTGAACCCACCTCACATATTATTATTAATGTTACATTAGGAACACATTATTATTAATGTTACATTAGCGTAATAATAATAAAACTTGACATTAAAATATACGTGTGAGTGTACTAAACTTCTCTGCCATCTTTTTTCAGTAAAAATATAAACTAACCTATAATTATTTTTTATTATAAATAATCTGTCTAAAAGCAACGCAGAACCAACTCAAAATCAATCTTACGCTCCAAGATCCAATATGACGTATACAATATATCAAGTCTAATATTATTAAACCCACCGCGCCATACTAATACGCTGTAACGGTTAAATTTAAAAACTTGTATCGACAAATAACATTAGTTAAGGATCAAATCAAAAATTAACATTAAATATATATACATATAGCTAATCCTAAATTTACATTCACACCCATATTTATATACCATGTATATACTTTCATACCGTGTTTCATACCATGTATATGTACAACGTTAATGGAATATTTATTATCTATATATTAATACGTGAAGCGTCGAACATTTGATCGCTTTTTACGAACGGTGCGCGAACGGACGAGTATGAGAGTTGGCACACTATTAAGTTCAGGTGGGGGATCGTTGCAGAAAAACAGTATTTTATGAAATAAAGCATTATAAATACCCTATTTTATCGAAAAACCACCTCACGCACACTGACCGAACACATGCCTACCAAAGACTGTACATACACGTCATTAGAGATGTTGATAATAATATATCGATTTTGTAATTTAGAAATATCGATATTTATGTAATATTTTATTAGACGATATATTTTAATATTGAAATGATTTGATTTTATATTCAAATTGGAAGTCCATTTTTTTTGTAAATTATTTAATGTATTCAATTCAAAAAGTATTCTTATTTATAGTGCTCATTTGGTTTACTTGTATGTATTGTATGTATTATTATTGGTTTACGTATTAGCATTGAAACTTATAATATGTTTAAGACAATTATGGTCGAATTTCGACCACTTGGCGCCCACTAGTAATTATTATGTCACCAGGGGGTGGACAGAGAGAACTTAACGCCAAACATCTCTAGCCTCAGACAAAACCTCTCACATGCTCCTTCTATATATAAATAAAAAAAATACCTATATATAAATGTAAATAGTTGGAATATTCAGTACAAGTTCTATATAAACTCAGGTCTAGAGTATAATCTTATCTCTAGAGCAAAGCCGCGGATACAAGCGAACCCCATACTTGAGTCACGGGTCACGGCACACAGGTAGTTTACGTGAACCAGAAGAAAAAAAAGTATACAAATAGACACAATTTTTTTTTCAATAACACGAACTCAGTTTTTGTGCGGTGTTTTTTTTTGCCAGCTTTAACGGCATTAATTTCTTTTTATAGTCACTAGAAGGTTACATTAGAAGTCACGGTTGTGTTCACGTAATTTTCAACATTTAATTTATTGATGTAATTTTTTTTATTGAAGTCGTGCGTGTAACTGAAAAACGACGGCATTAAACTTTATTTATGTATTATACAGAATTAATATGAGATTGACTTTGATAGACAAAATGTTGGTAGATATTTAATTAAGTAGGTATATGGTATACACTGTAAACTTAGTAATTGTAATAAAGTGATACAATTGAATGAATATTAGTAGAAATAATCCAATATTTGTAGGAGAAGGTTTTAAATATGTTACGTGAATATTATTTGCTTTAGTGGCCAGTCATTTATTTGCTAGATATGAACCCACTCAGTTAATTAAAATTAATATAATCAAGGTACACTTGTACTATAATTATAATTCATTTAAAATTTTCGTGGACGAATTTCGATAAATTTTAAATTAGGCATCTGAATTAAGTTAGAAGTAACATGGTTCAGTATTCATTTAAAAATAAATATTAAATTAAGTGGTATCACATGTCAGCCTTTTTAAAAATTCCCAAAAAAGTATCATTCTTCAGGTCCTCAACCTTTTTTTATTACTACACATAATTTTTTATGTCCATTCAGTTCATTATATATGTGAAGCGAACAAACATCTTTCGTTGTATTACAGAATTGAAGTATATAAATTTAATAAGTTCAATGACCTCACACAAAATTAACATATTTTTAAACTTGTAATATCATAACTTTTATTTTTAAAAATATAAGTTACGAAAGGAACCGACTATTGCTCATTACTTTTCTTTATATTAAACTTACATTTATCTCATTATTAGCATAACTTTGACTGACTTGGAAAACATTTGTGCTAACGATGCTTTGGAATAATATTTAAGAGTACCAACAGTTTACTATATTTTGCAATATGTTTAAGAACCGACTCATCATAGCTCATTCTTTTTTTAAAGGAAATGACAAAAGTCTTAAAAGGTCCTATTAAGTAGTTCACTCACAGCTTGTATGAATAACTAGTGAATGTTTATTAATATGTACTGTTTGTTTAACATGATCAAACAATAGGCATTCAAAGTTAAACAACACATCAGAAAATATATTCATAAGAAATTATAAGTACCAGTGACACCCTTAAGGTGGCTGTGAGCGATGTATGGTAAATCAAGATTTTTTTATAACCAAACAGCACATACCAAAACTGTATATGTATACATATACAATTTTGGTTTTTACTGTTAATAATAAAATACTACGAATTTATATATGATACTAAATATATAAAATCAAAAATTAATCCAGTGTATGAGCTTTATTAAAACATTGATGCAACAGTAAAAATATAATTATTCAAATTTAAACTTGATCAAAACATGTTATATATGGCCAGTGACTTCTACAGTCTCAGATCTAGGTTGTAAACAGAACTATTAAAATACTAAATTGTCAAATACAAAATGTGCTTTCTAACTTCATTCGGTTCTTAATTTACAGAATATTATTAGTTTATGCAGTGCATAGAGATATTTTATTATTATGATTAACGCCAGCTGTTTGAAGTTAGAACTCAATCTTTAACAAACATGATGTTCATTGTACTCATACAATGACTCAACTGTGATCCTTCACAGTCTGAAGAAAAAAAAATTGGAATATCATATTTAAGAACTAGCCAACCACACCTTTTATATAAAAAGACATTAGGAATATGAAATGTATTGTTGAGCAAAAACAGCAGAAATCCCTAATACAGACACGTAGTATCAGATAATCTATCATCTTCGGGTTAACTGATGATGGTTAAGTAACATAAAAAATCATTAGTAGAATTCATAAAAAACTAATAATTAATCCATCACGGAATCATCAATTGTTACATTATAATACAAAATATCAATTGTATGTCCATTGTACTTTAATTAAAATGTATTAAACTATCATAATTTCACATTCACATACATAAATAATTACAAAGTGTATATTCTACACATATTATTAAGTTTTTTTTCCATGCATACGAAGGATATGATGAAATGATAGAAAGCAGTAGATTGTGGTGAATTAAAAGTTAAAGTGTGACTTACCTGTTTCAACCTCTCGACATCTGTGCGAGCCTGTTGAAAAGACTGTTGCTGCTGTGTCACAGCCGCCGCGTTCTGTGCTGCTTGTGTGTATGTGGGGTACTCTAGGTTCACATTCAAGAGTTGCGCTGCATTATCTCTGGCCTCATATGCTAGGCCTCTTATTTCTAACTCGGATGCTGTATGCATCAGCGATTGCAGATCTAATTCCTGGACATCCACTGAGCCCTTGTACATGAATTCCACCAAAAGATTAATCTCCGAAAACGGAATACCCTTCAGGATCACGATGGGATGTTGACATGGGTTGTCCCTGAGGAAAAAACAAAATGGCAATGTCAGAATTATTAACTCATATCAGCATAATATACAATAAAATTAATATATCTCAAAATATAGTATGGTTATTAATTTTTCTTATCATGTGATAAATAACAGTATACCAAATTATCAATTTATTGACATTAATTATAACAAAGTCTTAAATTTTATTAATCTTCTTGTTATATTGACGATTTCGAAAACTGTTTAATAAATAAAATACAGTATTTAATTCAGATTTTATGAAATCACCACAATACAAATTTAAAAATAATTTCGTAAATTAGAGCAACAGTGGCGAAGATCAGCTTTAATTTAAATATAGAATGACAAAAACTTACTTGAATATTTGTTCGAAGTAAGGACTACATGCAGACAAGACAAGCTTGTGAGCCTTGAGGGTTCCATCTCGGCAGGAGAGCGTGACGTCGGCCAGCGCAGACGACGAGTAGATGGTCGTGAACAGCTGGCTCAAGTTCTGCAGGTGGTTGTTCCACTTCAAGTGGAACGTCTTGTCGCTCATCACCCCCTGCATCTGCACCACCACAAACACTATCAAACACTAATCACTCACTGCTTTAAAAATCGACAGAAAACCGACTCTGCTGCGACCGCTACATAAAATTATAATTATTACAACTTATTTTTAGAACGATGCCCGTAAAAAACACTATACGTACGCGGTATGACAGTGTAATACTGTAGGTACGCGCCGCCGACGGAATTTAGAGCTATAAAATTTTATTTACATTATATTCGGCAAAACAGAAATTTTGACTAAAACGATCACTTCACATATTTCTCACCTCGTATTCGCTTTTCCGACTTCCCGATTTTTCACAAGTAACACCGAAACATTTCACAAAAATTTTAAATACTTATTATGTTACACAGAAAGCCGTGTCGTAAAAAACAGAGTGGGGCACGCCGTGGCCCCCTCCTTGCCCCGGCCCCCTCGCACACAATCAATATACGGAATATGAGAGCGCGGCGCGCCGCCTCGCCCCCCGCATGCTTTATTATACCGTAATTAAATATATACAACTTTATAAATTGTATACAGACGCACACACATTCCAAGTTAGGTAGTACGCAATGTCATACATTTTACATTATATTAACGATGCCGGTAACAAATTAAATCTTAACACCTGCATTGATTTTTACTGCACAAGTGTTTTAATTAAATTTTATTTTCACATTTAATGCTATATTAAGATTTTTATATAAATATGCAATTTATACTCTTTCTTTTAATAAAGATGAAAACATTGATAATATTTATATGAAATTATTAATATTCGTATACATTTCAACCCAAGATGGGCCTCTACTTCCTAATAATAAATAGTAGGGTGAGTGTGTGTAAAAAGTACTTCATCTCTTTTTACAACATATACACTGGCGCGCGCACACACACTACTATAACTGCAGAGAGAACAAACTGAACAAGTCAACAAGACTTCTTTTTTTTTATTTAAATTCCAAGCTCTCGTCTACAAAGTACTCGGGAAAGCATAATGCATTTCTATTTACTATGGTCTATAGATCTTTGGGAGGGTTGTCAACCGGTGAAAGTTTAATATTTATAAGACTAATGTACTATGTATATGTACGTATTCTAAATTTGTTACCTATACAATTGTAATATTTATGACCGACTTGAAAGAGAAGGGCGCATGAGCAGTTGCATGAATAATATTCTATTACTTACTAATGTACTATGTATAATATGATGTTTATGTGTTTGATAGTTGTACAATGTTGCTAACTTAATAAAATAATTTAAAATAATTGACCTCTATATTATAGTCAAACGAATGAATTGTACTTCGGAGAAATTGATAAAGAAATTTTTGTACTTTTAATATCAATGAATTAAAACAAGTAAGTTTAATTAAACGAAATTACAAATGAACGAAACTTATAAATTCAGGTAATGATATTACAGAGCAAGTTCACCGTATGTAAAAATGTTTGATGATTTTAATCATTTATAAATAGGGCCACTCGCCGTATTAAGATTATATCTGAAAATATCTTACAGTTAATATTGTAGTTTTATTAGTTCTGTGCTGCCATCTGTCCATAAATAGTAAGCTAATATATATGGCGAATTTTATTTGTTTTCCGTTATTTTGATGATAGATTGGTATATATGCATAATATATTATATATTATACAGAATATCATGGTTTGTTGTACGTTACACAATTGTTTAAACGATTTTTTAATTAAATTGTATTGAATAGTTATATTGCAGTGCTTAGTTTTCATTATTTAGTATTAGGATTAATTTTGTTATAAAAATATGAAACTTTTTATAACACGAATGACACAGTCCGTAAAGTGTATCTGCCTTTGCTTGTACAATATATGAATGTTACTGTCAGATGTTACATTACTTTTGTCAAAGGGTTATGTCACCGGTGTCAGTTGAATGTAGTCCGTATTGTGAGGAGGTACATGCATTGTTTATGTAGCAATAAAAG
>DWEI01002160.1:0-14888 GCA_018245875.1 Mysoria ambigua | reverse complement strand
GTTCGATTTGTGAGTCGAACACTACAACATTTTCTAATTTAGAATTTCTAGTAGTGATTCAGAGTCTGAATATGTGGCCGAGGCATGGCAATAGACTCACCACCTATTCCATAGTGGGATGTAAATGTAACTGGTGAATTGTGGGAATGTTCTGCATTCCTCTTGGGGGATTACAGGCGTGAATTTACGTTTTTTTTTTCAAAAAGGGACATTCGTTACATCACTACCACAAATAGCATATCAATGTTAAGTGCTCCATAATCAAAATTATTTATATAGATTCTTTTGCTTATTTCACATGTAGCAATAAATGTTTTAAATTACAGTGGAATTCCTGTAATCTGGCCTCTGTGTGATTCTGCATCCCTTATAATCTGATATACCTATCATATTATTAATGTTTTTTTTGTATGATCTTGCCCTATAGATGTGTGATTGTACTGGTTCCACACTACTGGTACACACCAACATTAATTGTCCTTGAGGTTTAGGCATTGTTTTATTTCTGGTTGGTTAGTTTGTATTTGACTCCATGTGACAGCTATGCAGCCTAGTGCTTGTTTTGAAATATGTCCGAAAATTATAAGGTACTCTTATGTAAAATAATTCATGTATTGGTTCTTAGTGGTTCTTAGGCTGTACTCTATAGTCAGACAAATTTCATAGTCCGACACTGCCCTGCAAAATGTTCATCGAATTACTGAGGGTCCACTGTATAAATTTCACTTGTTATATAATTTGCATTAATGCATTTTCAGGACGTGAATGATGAGCTGGCAGACATGTTGGAGCAAGCTGATGAAGTACAAGAAGCTCTTGGTCGTCAGTATGGCATGCCGGAGATAGATGATGATGAATTAGCGGCCGAGCTTGATGCATTGGGTAAATTTGTTTTTATATTATTTTGTAAGTAGTATTTGTTTGGCAGTTGTGATTATATGTCAGGTATTACTGTTTAAAAATTATGTTTACATAACATTGGAACTCTTTCAATTTTACATAACTCTCTTGAGAAATGTTTTATTTATTCCCTAACAGTTTTGGCTGCTTGCGTTCAGCAACATAGTGTGAGAACCTGTATACAGTGATCCCCAGCTTGCATGCCTAGTTTGGGGATTATAGGCAAAAATCGTTCAGTAGGCTATGTTGATTGGTGGACTTAAGCTGGCTAATAATTTTGAAGGAAGTTATGAATTTAATCATATTGACACTTTTTGCAGTAATTACAGAAAACACCCTTATATCATAAATATGAATGTATTCTGTCACATGTATTTCATAATGTGTGATAATTTTCACATCATATTATGCCACACTTATAATAAATTTTGCTGTGAATATACAAAATATTGAAGTTAATGTTTTAATGGTAGGCGATGAGATAGCTCTGGATGATGACACATCGTACTTGGACGACGTGGTGAAGGCCCCCGCGGCGCCGGACAAGGAGCCGGGCGCCGACAGCGTGCGCAACAAGGACGGCGTGCCCGTCGACGAGTTCGGCCTGCCGCAAGTGCCCAGCGCTGCTCAAACTTCGCGTTGAACATTATTTTATATATAACACCCGTTTAATTATTAGCTATCACGTTGTATGTAAATGTTATTATTCTATTGCATATTCTATTGTATTTTCACCTGTTAGTCTTCTTCAGGGATCTATCGCGAAGCTACAAATTTAGTCCACAGCGAATCGTCAGCTGTTTTTGTGCTTCAGTGTCAAGGTACGCAGGCTAATACACTACTACTAATACACTAATAGTTTCGAGATAATTTTTATTTTTAACTGGAGCACCGTGTCTGCATATAAATTCAAATAGGAATACAGAGTTAATTATTATAACATGTATATCCCATTACAAAAAAAAATAGATATCGAAGATGTCTAACATTAAGTAAGTATAGAAACGGTAAGTGACCAAATTCTAAATTTTAACTGAGCACCGCAAAACTAAATTATTATTCTCATATCGTGTCTGTTCCTTCATAGTTCGGAGTTAGCATTTAATGAGATACATCTTTTAAAGTTTTTTTCTCGAATGTTCGAACGATTTCTAGCTGTATCATATGTGGCCTGTTCTTATATTGATAAAGGTACTTTATTAATTTCATGAAAAATAATAATAATATTGTAACTTTTATCTTCTTTATGTTTTTTTCTATGGATTTATGTCTTGTGGTAAGGGGAGTGATAGCAGGAGTTGTTAGCCAGCCGTCGAAACAGTTATTCCGATAGAATCTTGTCTATGATTAGGCTACTTAATCTGTGAGCTTCATTCGACTTCCGCCGGAAATATCTCTTTGACCTTCGTTCTTCGCCAAATATTTACACACCTCAATGTCAGTCATTCTTCTGTGGCCAATATAACATCAAAAATTGTATTTATCCTAATGCTATTTGTTTTTTTCTATATTGTTTTCTTTTCTGTTTATTTATTTACACGCTTGTTTTATGATAGTCTATAAATGCAGAATATGACATTGTAATATATAAATGAATAAATAATATATAAATCTAATATCTATTAATTATATAATTGTTGAGGTAAAATTATTTGCTTATGTCTGGTAGTATTAAGTGAAATAAAATTTCTTTGTATATAAAAATGTTTTATTGAAATTATGAGATAACATTATAACTTCGTTGAACAGTAGTTGAGTAAAATTTTGCGGAATTGTTCAGTTTTGCGCTATTAATATGAACGAATTTTATTGATATTGTAATGGCAACAATCAACAAAGTATGTCAATTTTGATTTGCCTTAAATTATCAAACTTTGTAATTTTAATAAATTGCATAAAAAAATCTTTTTCTTTCATTATTTAAACAAGTCAACATTTTTTTACTGGAAATAGCTGACTTAGATCTCAAATATATGCGCTCTATGCACATGAAATGTATACGCGCTGCACATAGATTATAGGCTTTCTTATACACATTAAAAAAAATAGTAGTGTCAATTTGTTAAGGGAATATGAAATCCATAAGCTTATTTTTGAACATCGTAAGGATATCGTAAGGAAAATCTCGTATAGAGAATCAAACGCAATGTATATCATATGTATATGGAAGGTAAACAACCTTTATTATTAATAATAACAATAATTAAAATAATTTAAGGGCATTATATTACACAGTCAACTCTAAAATACTGTTGTTCAATCTTACACAGTTAACGATGTATGAATACTGAATCACAGTACGCGCCGACGCGGCGGGGCGCGGCGCGGCGCCCTCGCCACGCGGCGCGCTAGGCAACATGAATAAATAATATTTAGTCCTCAATATTTACATTCTACTTGATATGTACAAACACTCGAACGATGTGAATTCTACATTGCATACTGTAGTCTAATCGCACTAAGATTTCATTCAGCTGACACTCGTGGCTCAGTCGAGCGCTTCTTGACCCGTCTTTGGCAAGAAGAAACAGAGGATTGCAGCAACTGTAATAATATGGCGTTAGGGTTAATACGGCATTATTTAGAACGGCGTCCACAGTGTGTACTTAGCATTACATTAGTCACGGTTGTGACACATGTAGTGTCCGTATACTTTGGTAAATACATTTTTTGAATATAATGTTTATTTCGTAGACAAAAACTAAACGGAAGCACTGAACGAATACCATTTGTTTTGCAAATTTATATTTCAAATATATAACAGACCAATCGTGTAAATAACAAAATATAATAACAACATTGTATCTTAGTACCGTTAAATAAGTATGTTATAGTTATAATTATGTTATGCTCATAATATTATTATATAACGTAAAAACGGGCCCGTAAAAGACGTAGGCAGACAGTACACCCTAAGGTTACGTTTACCAGTTACGTTTTCGTCCCACAATGAAATAGGCGGTGAGTATATAGCCGTATACTGGGTATAAATCCAGACTCCAATCTACTACTAGAAAATCTATATTAGAAAATCCGATAGTGTCCAGGACTTCTCCACCTGCAATCGCGCTTACAACAAAAACTATGAACGAGGCTGCCTACTATCATATCCTGTAGGGAGTATTGAGAATGTCTGTCCAAACTTCTCATCATCACCTCTGTTGACCGGTAGGAAATGCCACTTAGCATTTAGTCCGTCCCTTATAACAACAATAAAGGATAAATAATAACATTGTGCCTCGTGTACTTACGGTAATCATAAAAATATATCTAATACTCACTAAATAGGAATGCTGCAAACACTACGATGGGAACTATACAGTTGATATCAATCAGATATCCGAAGGACAGGTTGCCGATGAGACCGCCGCCTCGACCAGCCGTTAGCGACAGTGCTGCCGCCATCACTCTGTGCACGAATGAAAACAGATAATATATAGGAACTGGGGTTATCTTTACAGATTATGACGATTCGGGGTGTTTGAAGGGCTGGATTTTGTAGAAGAAATATTTTTTTAATACGCAGTTAGAATATTTAGTTTCATTTTTCATTCAAAGTTTTGATCGCCTGCGACGAGGATCCCAATGTCTGATATAACATTATAAAAATCAACTTCCTTCGTCCAATAGAAATGAATATTGTTGAAATCACAAAGAGAACCTCATATTGTAGAGTTCCAGACTTCTACCATATTTATGCAATTTCCCATAACTTAACCTAAACTGTGCCAGTAGTACCTATACCTAATTATTTGTATTTTCTTAGAACACTGAACAAAACGGGTGAAAAACACTCGCTGTGACCATTGAGTTTATCTAAATTCAATCCAATAACAGTAGAGGTGAAGGACCGAATTATTTCAGTAGCCGTCGTTACCTGAGATTTGTTGGAAACAGGTCGACAAGCACACAGAACACTAGACTGATGGCGAGGGAGGTGAGCGCTTCGAAAATACACGACAGCACCAGGTTCTGGGTGGAGTTCTGCACGAAGTACAGGCCCATGGTCACAACGCCGGCGAAACCCAAACTGAAAACTGTCACAATCTATTAGTTAGTTTTTTATTATTATTAGCTTTATTATTTCTTTATAGTGTAGACGCTATAATAATCCAATTAATTGATAACGTTATAATAATTATAACGTTATAATAATTAATTCCTAACGGATATATTAATAATTGAAAATATTTGCATAAATTGATGCGCTGCTGGGTCATCTAGTCGCAAATTACAGCAAAGTGGATTACATAAAAACTTTCATGTTAAATACTAACTTTATGTCAATTCTCATAGATACCTATATAATTATATTTAAATATAAGGTATATTTGCCTTCCACTAACCTAGAGGTATCCAGGGGGGGAGATTACTGGCATAGGGTTTACGATGGAACATATAAACTTACTCAAGAAGAACTTAGCACCAAGCCTGTGGACGCAAAGGGGCAGCCACAGGGAGGTAGGAATGCAGGCCAGACCGACGATGAGAGTGTGGGTGTAGACGCTCTGGTCGATGATCTTCTCGCAGTCGAAAGGATCCCCTGCCGCATCGTCGCTGACGACGATCCCGGACACGTCGCACACCGAAGCGCTGGTGTTAGGGAAGCGGTGCTCGAACTCCTCGTAACGGTTGAACAACTCCGGGAACCAGATCATGAGAGTGTAGTAGCTGAAACGATTAACAAGAGAGATCAGTATTTGGAAGGTTTTAATACTTACGGTAGTTAAGCGTTACTTGCGTAATTCGGTTACTTTGTTTATGGCATTTCAAGTATTCCTACATTTAAGGTGCGTGAGAAATCGTAGTAGATGATTTACAAACACTTACCTAGTAGTCAATCCAAACTGAATGAGACACGTGAGTACTGTGTATTTGAGGTAGGGAGCTTTGCACAGTGCTTTGGTTTGAGTCCAGATCTCGCTGAACAGTCTCTTAAGATCCTTACGTTTACGCATGCTAAGGCTTCGAACGGACTTTTGGGAATTCTGCGATGCCACAGAGATCGTTCGTACTTTCTCCTTCAAACTCTTGATCTGTTGTAGGATAAATGACCAAATTAAACCCATCATCTTATAAATATTACTATAACCCACAAAAAAAAACAATTCTTAAATATATTTTGAACGATTTCAAAAAAAGAATATGATATTTTGAGAATATTTATAAGTGATATTTGACAAAGTTGACAGGATCTTACAGGATAGTTGTCGGGGTCGTCGCCTGTGTTTTGTCTGTATACGCTCTTGAGGCAGGCGAGGGCGTCGTCGTAATCGCCGCACTCCATCATGAACTTGGGGCTCTCCGGGAATGTGAACAACCAGAAGCCAAGCAACAGCGATGGGACGGCGCAAGCCGCCACGAACCAGTTCCAGGAATCGTACGAGAAGCTACCGCGCTCGATACGGATGCCTTGAATGGGGATGATACCCCACGCGATCACTGGAACATATAAGTTATAAAATATAGATTCACACGGGCCTATTAGAAACATGGCGTGATCCATATAATAGTATTTATTGTTACAATAAATACAGACAAAACTGCAATGACAAGAGGTAAAGCAAGTAATGAATATCTAAAGTTTTCTTCGATTGCACCTCGTTATGAAACATCCAATAATTTATAAAACTGAGTTGTTAATAACCAAATATAACCAGATAAAATTGTTAATACCCAACATGCATGTTGGATTTTAATGATTTTAATATCTCTACAGTATTTATTAATAAGACATAAAATTAGAAATGTAGATAAACAAATATTTCGGGGTCGAAATATACACGTAAACGTAAAACCTTAAAATTTTACGTGGATATTTTCTTACATGGGAGAATTATGACGCCCAGAGTCCAGAACATTTCCATCCAGCAGAGAATCTTCTCTCTGTACTTGGTCTGTTGAAACTCTCCCAAATATGGGAAACAAATACCCATAGCTCCCGCAACACTGTAATAGGAACCTCTTATTAGGAAAAATAGATAGACCTTCTTACCCGTGTTTGTTGTACAACAATTTATAAAATATAAGCCAGATTATATTTACGCAAAAAATATTTTTCATGTCAGTTCAACTAAGTCAACCTCAACATATAGGTGTAATATTTTATGTATTTTGGTTTAAAACTTAAAAATACTTACGCGAAACCATTGATTAATCTGCAAGCCATGAAAATGGGGAGGATTTGGACAAATGAGGAGATAATGCCAACGAATCCATCGAGGAGAAGAGCGGAGAGCAGCACCAGCTTACGCCCTTTCGTGTCGGCCAGACAGCCCCAGAAGTAAGACCCGATAACCATACCTGAGGACAGAGCTCAAAGTTAATAAACAATCAACAACATCGATAGGAAGTAATTACCTTATCTATCTTGCAGTGTCGTTTCGATTAAGTATTATAAAAAAATATACATTAAATAAACTTACCTGTTGCCGTAAAAAATTAAACTTTATTTCATGCTGGTAGAATAGTGCTTAGTTTTTTATACATTTTAGTTTTCTGTATCGCTTGTTCTTTTCAAAGAGAATCGAATTAGGTCGAGCTAAAAGCGCAATCTCTCACATTCTTTAATAGTCCATATTCTTCGTATTTCCCATATTTTTTACATACAAAAATGCGACATCGATGTAATTACTCGCGAGTATTATAAATTATGAATATTTATGGGCATATCTCACCTAACATAGGGGCGGCCGTGAGCCAGCCTTTGTCGGAGGACGTCATCCGGAAGTCGCATGTTGCTGCGGGGAGCACGAATGAAATTATAGTAATGCCGATGGCCGTGTTAGCGTAGATGAGACCCGTGATCGCCAACAGGCAGAAATGGAAGCGTCCGAAACCTGCCAATATAGAAAAAATGTGAATATCCTTGAAGTACTTTCCCAAACATGAAATAAATGAAATTTCCTTAATATTAGAGTTTAACACTAGATATGAATGTTCCACTGTCGAAAAAAGAAACAATACCAAGGAAAAGCAATTTTTTTGTAACCTAAAATTTTTGTAATTCCTGAATTTATAGGGGCATAGAATAAAGCTTAAAAATTATTGTATGCGAGAAGGCAACTTTGTCAAAAATATTTAAAATTTAAAACAGATAGCCAGTACAATCATCTATTTTTGAGCTACGTCCTGGGGTTAGTTATTTTGGTCTTACCTGCATACTGATATTAGGCTAGCATATGTCAGTATTTAAAAAAATAAGGAAGTACAAAAACTATATTATAAGTACAGATTTCTTCATAAAAAAAAGATTAAAATGACATTGACAAATGTGAATTGGTCAAAAAGTCTTAAAATGAACGTATATATGAAATAATAATAATCATCATTATCAACCTGTTTAAGTCCACTGCTGGACATAGATCTCCCCTGAGGGATTTTGGCTCACTCCGTCGAAGGGGACACGGGTTGGAGATTTAAAACAGAAATAAACAGTGCAAGTGGCATTTTCGACAACGTTTTACATTGAACGCTAAAATAAAGCAGCATACAGCTACAATAGCTAGCTACATGCGATTTTCCACCATTGTCGACAGCATCTGTCATGCATTACTTTCATTATACCAGTGATCACAGCTATCCAAGAGTGGGCACGTCGATCCGTGACTCACCAGTTCCGTACGCTGTCTGCGTGCGTGCAAACACAATGAAATATTTAAACATTTTGACAAAATGCCAAAAGATGTATTCGAATCAATTTTTGCGATTGTCGATGAGAGTCGAAAGAGAGAAGTTACCTGTCGCTGATATCGCGGCTTCGAAGTCCGCTCCATGTTCCAAGAAGTCTAAACCTGTAACAATAGCCGTGTAAAATAAATATTTATTATGCAAATAGTAATAGGAATAACAGTGCATAATCTGTGTTTCAATATACAATAATAAATTCGTTTCGCTGCCGTCCGATCACTTAACTATTATGACAGTTTTATCAACATCTTTATTATCATTGCCGATAATTATTTCTTCTGTTGCTTTGGAAAAGCTAACGTTTTTCATTATTATATAAAGGTACACGCATTTAATCACTATTTGATGACACAAATATTTTTATAGCGTTATTTATACAGCGATATGTTTGTTTGCTTTAGTACTAATAATGATTTGTACCTACTACTTGACTTCATCCGTAAATAACCGAATACTTGTAATTGGCACGATGTCTTATTGGCATTCTTCGTTGTACAACGGACTGATAAATCTATAAACAAGCTATTGAATTCGATATAAATATAATTGAGTTATTTATTAAACACTACAACAACAAAGGCGTTCTATAGTACATTTTCGTTGCAAACACTTTTATACGTATTTGCAGGGTAGTTGTATATAAGGTGTTTCTTTTCTGCTCACCTACCCGCATTCTGTATGCTAGTATTGATGGAAGGAACGCACTTAAGATAAAAAAAGATAGACGTGAATATGGCAATGAGGGGTTTATAGTAATCATATAAATAAAATAAAAATTTCGTTGTTTTTTATCTAATGCAATGCAATGCACTGAAAACTGAAACTTTTGATGTTTTCGACTGCCTTTTATCTTGATAATGTATCAAGCGAGTATTGAAGTGGCACTCGGGCTGTCCCGGTACCTATCTCAACGCGGCGATTTAGCGTTGATAACGGTCTGGAGGAAGGATTACAGCCACTTTACGGGCAAATACATAGAACAAAATGAGCTTATCAGTACAACGCGTCGTAATCAAGGAATAAGTACTGTCCGTATTGTGTCCCCTTCGTACATTTCTATCATTCGGAGCTACAATTTTTGAAAATATTTACCGCAAAGCTATAGGTTGAATCGTAGGCAGATCTAAGATAATTTATTTTAGATCTGCATTAGACAATATGTATGAAAGAACAAGACAATGGAGAAAATGCAGAGAAAAAGAAAGAACAAGAAAAGATGTGTACTGAAAAAGGAGAAAAGTTAACTCTCATGCCATCAAACAATGATTTTATTTTCTGAAATGCAATGTATGTAGTAGTAGTACTCTTCAAACACAATTTGTGTGCTCGATTTGGAGACAAAAACTGTTTGCAGACGCTTATCTTTGATAATGAAAATATAACAGGAGCTTTATGTAAACAAGTGTTGACTGATTAATTAATTTAGCGATGAACGGGTTCTTGCAGAGGGGTTTTACCGCTGTAAATAAATCATTCACTGACGTGACTAAACACGGTAACTTTATCACTTTGCTGCGTTAATTACGGCTTCTGATACGCAAATATCAAAGCGATGAGACTGTGACACGGTCATTTTACGGCTTTTTAAGACTCCGTGATTTTAATTTCGCAATAAGTACATTTAGTTGGTTCAAATTTGGGGTCGGGCACTATTGGATTACTCTCATTTAAATTTTCTAATAGCGCCTGGGAGTCTCAATTTGAGCCCGGTGTATGGCAATAGGCTCACCACATATTCGATAATGGGACGTAATAGTAACTGATGAAACATGGGAGTGTTCTGCATTCCTCTGCCTACCTCTTCGGGAATTACAGGTGTGAAATTATTTTTTTTTAAGAATACTGCATTTAAAGAGTACATAAGATTGTGTTTTAAGTGTAAGATTTGGTTTGAATGAAACTTATATAGAGAGAGAAGTGAGGATATCTAAAATTTATACGTAGAATATTATTTAAACATTCCATACAGAAACAATCATTGTATACGTCCATTGTACCGAGGTCACAAACTGTAGTTAGTGATGAAATTGGTAAAACGTGGAATGTACTACCCTCCTCTGCCTACCTTTTCAATTATTACAGGCGCGATGTTATGTACATTTAGTATAGTAGTCATTATACCAGTGTAATACAACGATTTTAAAACACTAAACTTTATGATGATTAAATTTACTTCTTTTATTTTAAACCACAAGACAATACATATGTAGAAGGGGTTTTTAATCAAAACGAATGATAGTAAGTGTCCCGACTTTCATAAAATTGTATTTACTGTATTTGTCAATATAACGCAATTATATCTATACAGTTTTCCTTTTAATACAATAATTTTAGTAATTAGACACGTACAATACATCAGGGACATGATATAAATTTTACGAAATTTCTATATGTTACAAAATTCTATTCACGTGAAATCATCTTGTCAACTGAATTGTATTGAAATTGTAAAACAAATATTTAGTCCGAAATGTGTATTCTTGTTTATACATAAGGGGCACACAAAAATCAAACATTTTTTGTACAGTCTAACACCAAGTGTATCGACCATAGAACTCATTACTAGAATACCTTCACACCTTAGCGTTCTTCATCATATTCTTCATGACGTGTGAAGACCATCCACCCTTACTTGGGCACTGTTGTCGACTACGGCTTTAGTCCTTCTCATTCTGAGAGAATCAGTGTCCAAGAGGAACACATTAAAATAATTAATGACGAAGATGAATGGGTCGAGCGCTTCAATTAAAATTTAGTGCGTGTTATAGTATCATTGCTATTGCAACGGGATATCTGCGTGATGATCATTATGGATGATCATTATGTAAAATCGTGACATTGTGTCTGCGCGAAGGCTGGTGCGCCCGTATCATATTCATAAACTAACTTCAATTATTGAGCCACATAACTTCTAATTAAAGCCTAATGGTAGCGTACAGTTTTAATAAAGAGAATTTTCCATCAAAATATGCCGTCATGTTTTTCGATTTTCGTTTACTTGATATCACATCTGTAATAAGAACAAACAGGTACCTATAGGAGTGTAGAACACTCACACCGTTCACCAGTTACGTCTACTGCCCACTATGGAATAGGTGGTAAACCTATTGCCACGCATCGGGCACGTATCCAGACATCGAACAGCTATTAGAAATTTCAACTATAACCTACCTATTCAACATTCGAACCTACCTCTTGATCGGCATTCGCGCTCGCAACCACCCGACCAAGGAGACAGTCAACTATCTAAATTAAATTTTATTAGGTCAATAATAATATATTCATGCGTACCTTCAACAGTTACGTATATACAGAAGTAAACTGTTCTAAATAGTTTTTTTTTATGAGATATTATTATAATATTCTTTTATACATTAAAGTATTACGAAATATATACGTGCTTAATAATCGTAAATTTATAACAAGCAGAGCGCTATTTAGCGCTGAACGATGTTTCCGTGAAGATGAATGTCCGTAAAATGTGGATTAATTTACCTGTCACTCAAATATTTCTGAAATGAAGTGGGATATAAATCTTGTATTATTTTGCATAGTTTATTGTTTCATGACGATTTTAGTGTATTGTACGTGTATGTATATTAAGTTCTTAATATTTTGTCAAGCCAATCCCTTTGCAGGGTAGGCAGAAATGATTGAATACCATTACAAAACATTGAGTTAGAACGAGGTAAGCAATATACTTAAACAATACCTTAATGGTACCCGGTCAGTAGTGAAGTTTCTATGAAACTAACATTTTAAACAAATTATCCGTTCAAACTATTATTCACTACAGTCTCTTCAGTAAAAATCCAATTTTTTATACAATTTACGATTGGAAAATGACAGAAATAGCGAAACTAAAAGATTATTCTACGATTTTTCTTGAGCCAAGAAATGTCAAGTATTATGTTATAGATAAGAAATCATTGGTTTCGAGAACGATATTGAGAAATAGACAGATAGAATATTTTTTTATGAAACACTGCAACTGAATTTATTTCGAAATATTTCGATAGTCAAAAGGGTAATTAGCTAGTTGATTACTATATACACATCTACATTTGCTTCATTTTACACGGTGAAATTAACAATGACAAAAACTATGTTGAATATAAATATACTTAATAAAAATAATATGTTAAATGTTAAGGTCTGTGAGGGTAGAGATATTTGGCACTACGTACTGTCTGCCTACCCCGTAAGGGGCCTGGCGTGAAGATATGTATGTATATTAAATATTAATATGCCTACCTCTTCTGGGATTAGAAGTTATCCATAATTGTAACTTTGTATAAAATTTATGAATATGAACATTGTTAAAGACAACATATACTCGTATTTACAAAATTTTAATCCTATATTATTTTTCTCACGTTTTCTGTAGTTACAAAATGTTTTATTTTAAATTCATATAAGACTACTTATGTAATTAATAATAATAATAATATATATAATGGAAATATGAAATTTACGGGGTTATGAACTTTATAATGACTTCAAAGTGAATAGTTTTCCGGTTGATGGATTTATGGCTGCATTTTTTTAATTTTTTTATTTTCTGAATTTTGATATTTGACAGCATAGGAACAATACGACAAAATTTTTCGTGTTAATGACCTTATCTGCTACGAAAAATAAAATATGTATCGCGCGCAACTTCTAATTGGGGACATTATTATCGTTTTCGAGACTCGTGAATTGTATTGTATTTAAGCGAATACTCATTAAAATTTTGACAACGGCAGTGATTGTTAGCAACTTTAGACTTTCGGACAGTTTGACTTGAAGGTTTAAAATATTGACATTATTGTCCACTAACATGATTGACAAGCGTGTTGTTTCCGATTTGGAAATAAATAAACGTATTGCGTACATTGCCGGGACAATTTGGTTTTGTGCGCGCGCGCACATTACCAGTCTCGACATTCATCTTGTTCAGAAAACCCAACAGTTTTCAACTAGAACAATTTTTTTGATATGTTAATTTTGACATTTGCTTTGTTTTTCGCTATGACTATTGATTGAATATTAATTTTCTTTTAAATAAATTAAATCTAGCTTTATTATGACATTTTCTAGTTGATCAGCTTGTTTTAATATTATTTACTAGTAAATGGAAAATAAATATCGAATGGCATTTGATAAAATCCCTAACTGCGTTATGAAATAATACATTTTGAATAAAATAAAAATGTAATTTATTTTCATTTACACAACATACAATTTCGTCTGCGCATACGTAAGAGCATTGTCGTTGTAATTACCCATCTTGATTATCACTGCACATTATTCTATTGTTTTGAAATTTAATTACCACATGCGCGCAAAAACACATACGAAGCTGTACATTAAATGGACGTAATACTCACCCATGGTTAAAACGCTAGCACTCTATCACTTAGAAAAGTCCGTTTGAGATCAATCACGACAGTAAATGCGCGTCCACTCTACCGATGTACCATTATCACCCTCCGACACTGCGCGGGAGTCAGCCTCGAGGATGTCGCGCGGTGCCCTCAGAGGCTTCTGTGCGAATGTCGCCTAGCTACCGCCTCTCGCCGAGGATTCTTTTCCCGTTGATAACGATAAGGCCGCCCGATCGCTCATCTCGTCTTATCTAGACGGCCGGTGACCACAATCGATCTCTCGCCTGACTTCTAGGTCGCCGAGCAAAGCCGCCCGTTATGTAAGCGTCACGCAAGAAGCCAAAATTTTTCGTGTGACGCAATTTTTCAATTATGACACGTGAGAAAATTCAGTTATGGTAGAGTTTAATAACATTTATCGGTTTTCCTATTCATGTATATAATATATTGATTTAAAGTCATTATTTTCGGATAAACACATTTATCATATTGACGATTATAACGAGTGGTGTAAAAATTATTGTCAGTTAAGGACCAATTTAATATGGAAAATGAACACAAATCAATGAAAACTGCTATAAGTATATTATGATTCATCATATTTTTTCATTTAAATTGATGATTAAATGTTTGAGAAATATATAGATAATTTTATTTTATATGTATTGAAAATTTCAATGATGTTTACCTAGAAGTGATTTTATTTTATTTTATTTTGTTTTAAATTCACAGCTCTCAATTTTTTTATGTTACATCTAGTCTTAAAGTCAATAACGGATTTACGTTTTATATTTTATTTAAATTTAAATTTCTAACACTGAGATATTAAATTATTGATGTATATTTAGCTTAGTATGACTGCCTCGTTGGTCGTGTTGGTTGCAGGTGCGACTGCCGATCGGGAGGTCCCGGGTTCGATTCCCGGGTCGA
>DWEI01002159.1:0-14893 GCA_018245875.1 Mysoria ambigua | reverse complement strand
AGAAATTTCTGTAAGGAAAGTATGTTTTTGCTTTGGTTCTTTATGACATACATATTTTTGTTCTACACATGAAACACATTATTGATATAATGAGGATGGCAGAAGAAGTTAAAGGTATCAGCTGGCAACATAAATGTTTAGAAGGTCACTTCGAACGATTTTTAATAATACCTGTCGATATTATACCAATGAAACTTATAAGACACTCAAAAATAGTTGTTATGACCCAATTTACTATTTAGAACGAGAAAAAAAAATATGCTGCAAATTTGATATACTTACGATAATTATTCTTTATGTAACAACAAATACAATGATGCAAAATAGAATATTGATAGCTTCAATATGTGGGGTAAACAAGGTTTGGTGATACAAAGGGCTAGGGTCGGCCTGGGACGCTTAGAATCCCTCTGGCCTGTGTCAAAATTATGTGAAATATATATTTACATAATGTACAATTTACAATATCCTTTCTCTCTGAAACAAAGCAGTGTACAATACTCTGTATACATTTTAGCTAGAAACCATTATTCTCGTTTTTTTAATATTCCTAAAATAAAATTACATATATACAATATAAAATATAAAAATAGAGTAACGAAAAGTACGTATATTCACGTAAAAGTGGGTATCAAAATATTTCGTAGGTACCCGAATATTTCCGAGACTATTATTCCGAACTATTTCGATAGTGTTCACAAAATATCCTTCTACGTTCATAAAAATACGGGCACCACTGGTAGAATTTAATATACATCCTCGCGAAGGAACTATTTCAGTATACGCGCCAATACCGCAGGCATTCCTAGACTCAGGCGGCGTGAGAAACGATGGTAATATATATTTTTTGTCTATTGCCAAATGTGTTGCATCTTCAAAATTGTTACCAGCAATAATGATTAATACATCGAGAAAGATTATTTTTTTTAAACCTGCAACTCCGATACTATGAAGACTGAATGACAACCTTTAATAACAAATCCATTTTAATCTCGATAAACCTAAATAATATTCAAAGTGCGTACTTAAGCATACTTAAAAAATTTCAATATGCATACGTAAGCGAAATGACCATTGTCAAAATGTTACTGAAACGAATGAACGAATTTAAACCAGTACCTTGAACACGTCATGGATGATGATTGCTTTCGGTGTCAAACAAAACCGTGACCAAATCGGCAGAATATACAGCAAGGACAATATTCTGGGAAAAATGTCACAAAACGAAGCTGTAATAATTGGATATCCAAGATAAAACAAACTAACTCCTAGCAAGAGGATCTAAGCAATGGACACAAAAATGTAGGAACTTGAAACTGACAGCGAAACCCTATGGTCTCACTTGGTATATTCGATGAGTCCATTAAATAGAAAATAAAAAGTCATAAGGGATTTCCAGCCCTTTTCCAATTTGCGATTGCTAGACGAGGTCCCTTTTCCTGTGACCTCAATACACATGGTCCCGGTGGTCTCAAAGGGTTCATTTCCCACAAACAACCGTCTGTCTGTTCATAATGGTGAAACGCTGTACGTATTATGTACATTTGAAGTTTAACAATTATCAATCATTTTACGACATTGAACTTTCCCATTTTTAAGATTTTTTAAATGAATTAATAGCATTTAGGAAGTATACAAAAGATTCCAATTCTGTTAATATGAAAATTTGTACCCAACCTCCAACAAGACTACATATAGGATTTTTGGTTTGAACATGTTGAGAGAATAGGTACTGAAAGAATGACGAAACCGATATGCAAGGCGAATGTCGATGGATGCAATGTGTAAGTTGGTTATAGGACTACAGGAGTAGGACTCTTGGTTTAACGTAGTTTTAACACATGTTATACTTTTGATTATCCGTCGTATTCGACGCGGGTCACAGACTGAGAAAGGCTGAAATGGTCTTATATTATAAGACCTTCTTATTATGTCATATATATGTTCGCTGTCAGTATAGATCACTGTAAATGTGGGTAAATGAAACGTCGACCCACAATATCAACAAGGTAATATGTCTTTCTTCGTTTTCAAGCAGCAAACTTATTGATTTTCCCTAGTAAAAACAAAAGTTGTAACTAATGGTTATCTAACATGAAATGCCTGTGATAAAATATAAAGAAATGCCTGTGATAAAATATAAAGAAATGCCTGTGATAAAATATAAAGAAATGCCTGTGATAAAATATAAAGAAACGCCTGTGATAAAATATAAAGCCGCGTCTACCGGAAGTATATTTATAACCTGATTATATATTCACACTGAATTATTACCCGCTGCATTTTTCGCCATCGTAGGGTTAAACAAAACGAAATATCCTGTATGTCATTAGGTATCGCATAGTAAAAAAGCCAAGAGAATATTTTAATTATGATTCATATTTCATGTAAAAAATAGATACATATATCAGAAACATATCACATGAGATATTTAGCACGCGAGGTCTCTAACTACCCCATAAACAACCAAACCCGACAAAATGCTAACAGTAATAGCTGCTTTATGGATGACACGTAACACCACACCTGTGATCCCAGAAGAGGGAAGCAGAGAAATCCCACATCTCACCGGTTACATCCGATATTGGAATAGGGGGTGAGCCTATTTCCATAGACTTCATATTATGGACCACTAATCAAAATATTATAAAAAAAATCAATGGTACCCGAATGGGTTTTGAAGCCAGGTCCTCTCGATAAACAGACGCTCCTTCAGTAATATCGGTACAGAACAGTTTTAATGAGTAATACGTATTTCTACTACAAGCTACACATTATTTCAACAATAATTAATAACTAATAACACTGTTCTATAATAAGCAGCGTCATAATGTCGAGTGCAAGCTCGTATTAACTGAGATAGCGCGGCGAGTTAATGAGTTGCAGGCTTCGTATGCACACACCTGATATCACTCACAAGCTCTATTTATCCTTTATTATCGTTAACAAGAGACGGATTAAATCCTGCATTGGACTTTCTAGCAGCCGAATAATGAACCTTTTGGTGGAATATATAATTGAAATTTGAATGGAAAACGATCATTTTGATTTTACAAACTTATAAAAGCATGTTTAGTGTTCTATGTAACATATAATAGTATATAGCACACATAAATCAGTATGTAAGCATATATTCAACGTGTTCAAATTTGGCACTCTAGACTACGTTCATTTAAACAATCGTCCGCAGTCCATGCGTAATGTATTAAGACCTGCTTGATGACGTCACTGGGCTTGGTTGTACGGTGCGAACAATATTGTCAAATATTATAGACTCCTAAGGGATAATTGGATCGAGACCATAATTAACAGAAATGCCAAGGTGTCCTCATTGGTCGTGTTGGTTGCAAGCGCGGTTGTCGATCGAGAGGCCCTGGTTCGAATCCCAGTTCGAGCACTATTGGTTTTTTTTAACTCGGATTTTCTAATAGCAGCTCGGTGTCAGGATTTGTACCCAGTGTATGGCGATATATTCACCACTTATTCCATAATATATAAAAATAACTAGAGAACAGTTGGAGTGTGCTACACTCTTTCCCCTATAGGCGTGATGTTACATTTTTTTTATATATCATGCAGAGCACATAAATATGCCAGACATCAAAACAATATTGAAATATTGGGACCGTCCTTCAAATAACGAAAAAGGTGAGGTAATGTTTAGGACGAAAGGTTACACTGTAATATAATTTCTGGCCCACGTGCTCTTACGCTGTGGTGTATTTCACTTATATAAAGATGACGAATGATCTAAAAGAAGCAAGTCGCCTATATTAAAATAGAGGTATTTAGCGCTCCATATTGTCTACCTACCCTGTAAGAAATGTGGCTTGGTCATTTAACAATAAAAATATGTAAAAAAACGAACCTGCTTCGTAATAGTCTTACGTTATTACACAACTTATTTAATGTTATCTACAGACCCCAAGTTCGATTCCGACTCAAGAACAGCATTAATGAGATGCGCATCAGTGTTAATCCTGTAACCGAATATAAAAACTCATGTAAGTTGATATTTCATTGTTTACATGTATTTACGGATATCTAATTATCATCGCATAGAGCTAGCCTAGTTCAAAACAGCTTTGCAGCCTGTGGAACTATTAATAAGTTTTCACTATTGAATAATACTCCACAAACGCAAATCTTCTTGTTTCATATTGTTATTGTATAATACAGTATAGACCAAAAATTCTTATTTCACAATCATTTTCAATTTATTACAGAACGCTTAAAAGATTTTCTAATATTGAATAATTAAATTCGGCAATTTCAATATAAGTCCAAAACAATGATGTACAAGAAAAAAGTAATTCACAAAATTTTACGTTCGATCCTTTTTAATGTGATAGGCACAACGAATTCTGTAACAAGCTTAACGCATTACAGCCTACAACTATAAGGGAAAAGGAAAAAAAAATCCTTTCAGTGATATAACACGACACTCTACGATATTCCGGTACTCTCGTCACCGCCGGCGAGTTCGCTACGATCGATTTGAAGTGATCATGTGCGGACAGGCAATAGGGGACCTCGGTGGCGCCTTCAATGTGACTCTGACATACAAACACGCAACATGCGATGCGTGTTGACATAGAAAATGTTACTCACATCGTTAGGAACAGTTTAGGGACGCGGCTGTAGTTATCTTTTTAATTTCTCCGTGCACCTGCCGGAGAGAATGGCAACACTCTTATTTCAACACTAACCATCAACTATTTGAAAACAACATCAGAAATATTATAACAACAACAAAATGTAACAACAACGGTCGACAACGTCAAACTTTAAATGGTCCATGATTAGGTTTGTTTCATACTGAGTTCAATTGAGCATTAATTTGCAGTTGAACAACTTTATGATATAAAATTTCTTGCCGCAGATAAATACAACATGCGAAGAGATTCATCAAATCATATTTTTAAACGACTGTCTTCAACTCGACCCATTATAGTTAGAAATTTTGAAAGAAATCATTATACAGATCAGTATGACAGACGTATTACTGAGTCATTTAATGACTTTTCTCTTGTATAATCTCTACGATAGATCTTTGTAACAATTGGAACTGAGTGAGAATAATAAACCACTTAAGCATTATGTCGGTATGAAAGACGAGTCCGGTTATCAACGACTTGTCAAAGTTAAGAGCAATTATTGTAATTACGTACGTGTTCTGGTTGTCCGAATGAGAGGCGGTCGGTGGCAGGAATCGAGCCAGAGGTCGCTGTAGAAGCAACTGCCTGAAGGTCTGTCGGAACTGCCGCGACATGGAGCAGTACAGCACAAAGTTTATTGCGCCATTCAGCAACGCGAGAAAATCCATTAACTCGCCAAACAAGTTGTAACATTTCCTGAAGAAGCACCAGCCCAGCAAGCCGCTCATCAGCCCCAGTATTCCTTGCGGCAGTTCCGTCACAAGGAACAAGAGCAGCACGGCCAGCAACATCTTCGTTGTCCTGTCCGTTCTCTTGTCAGCCTTGTGCTGCCTCTTCACCATCTTCTCCGCAGCGGGACAAGCGCTGTAGTTCCTCAAGTTCTTTTGATGTTGGTTCGCGTTGTACAGCGCTCGGATCAGCCACAGGCTTATCACCGTCAGGATGGAGCACGGCAGTAACTTTATAAGAACAGCGTGCACCCAGAAATTGACCTGGTACAGAGTGCCCTGGCTGTCAGAATCCACGTGGTACACGGTGGCCGTATTCCCGTTCGCGTCGATGATGTCCTTCGTGTGAATATCAAATACCTGTCAAATAAACAATGATCTTTTAAACGCATTCGATGATAATTTGCATTGTATGATAAACGAGTGTTTTGTTGTTCGTTAACAAATACGAGTGTATGCAGAGATGTTACTTGTGAATGCGAATGCGCATTCGTCGTGAGTGTTCATCGCGTGGCCATTGTTGCCAAACGCATATAGCAGGGGGTATCGTTGTCAGAATGACAATTGTCGTGGCCACATTTTCATTAAAAAAAATTGACAACACATTTTTCACAGAGAGATGTTTAGACAAAAATTGTAACTTCTTTGATAACATCTGTTTAATAAAATGAGAGCATTGTTTAACATCAAAACATATTAATAAAATACCAAGATTATTAAAAGCAAAAATATGTAGTTGTTATCTTGCAATTATAATGTTAATTTCCCTAAAATTTTGAAGTAAATCAAAATAACCGAATTAATTCCCCGTTCTATCAAATAATCTCTTTGTAGCTTAATATACTGACGTGACGCTCTCTCAGTGAGGACTTAAATCAGTCTCAGAGTTTAAATTCTCAAATCAAGGGTTTTTGCATAATATAGTCTTGAAGGGACTTTAACTTTAGCTGACGCGGGACTTAGAGTCGAGAAGCTATAATTTAGACTTCTTAAAATGCTGTGCTAATGAAAAAAAATGATTTTAAAACAATTGTAAAATTAAATTCTATTACTTGTTAAATTTTACATAACAATGGTAAATCATGAACGATCTTTAAATAAAACAAAGCAACGTCTAATCAGCCGTGTTTTATTCACCCTAAGTGGTAAATATTCACTAAAATTTCACTATGTTCTTAATGTACAAGAAGATTATTGTAATTTTATAGAATTGTAATCGAGCGAAATTATCTGCACGATTTGCACGAATGTTTCCATAGTTACCGAATAGCGAGTTGAATCTATTTTTGTGACATATCAACTCACCATGAACGTGGGAATGCAAAGAATAGGAGGCAATATGAAGCTGCTGAGTATCGCGATGCTGCAACGTGTCTCGGTGCACAGTATGTGGCTTCTGTCGGAGTACCTGCAAATAAATATAAATATAAAGCTCGGAACAAACTCTCCTACGCGGGTAAAGTTACCTGCTACAGTACTAATATAGTACGCAGTTATTAATAAACCAGTTAGATTACTCATTAGTGTGACATTTTAACGCATTAACTAAGTTGTTTTTATTTTTGCTAAACTAAAAATTTGTTATGCAAGGAAAAGATACAATTGTTGCTATACAACCATTTCCTAAACAGAATAATCCATAAAATACGTACTTAGTACTAAGTACTAAGTACGTATTTTATACTTAATATATACTTCGATGCGAAACATTTGTATAGAAAAGTATCGCAAAAGTGATATTCCAGTAATTTCATTACTACGGTAGTTTGATTACAGCAACAGATTAATATTTACATACAGTATGATCAGAATTCTTTTCATATTCAGATAATACAAACTATGATACATTAATAGGATTGATGTGAACTTGATAAATCTAAAAATTAGATTTTTGATAATACAGACGACGTTGGAAGTTACAAATCCAAAACACCTTTGGTTATGTAAAGAAGAATTTGCTGTTAATAATAACTTCGCGTTCAATTTGAAGAAAACATCTCCTTTTTTACTTATTTCCATGGAAATATCATTGTAGAAAAAATTGTGGAAACAAAAAAAAGGCTAAACTTTTGTGTAACATTCCTGCCAGGTTTTTTTTTTTATTTCAATAAAAACGGTTACTACGAATAGTGATTTATTTATCTTTTTTATTTTCATTTTATTCTTAATATTATTTCCAGTGAGTGTCTCACAAATGTGATTTCATTAATACATTTACCGCGTTTGCTAAATTTTCATTAAAATGAAGTTTCAATGGTTTTTTCACTGAACTGAACTAACATTGTCTGTGCACTTGTGATGAGCAGATCGAACTTCTGTAGGTCCATGAACAGTTCTAGAGATCATTTATTGCCACAATAAATACTTATGTCAAGCAAACATAATAATTTTTCTTATCGAGGACGGGACACATAGGAGATAAATCAATTTTATTGGCTGTCGAAACCGGAAATAGGGTAGGTGAAGTAAGTAAGCATACAGGACGAATAGGATTCAAAGAAGCCAATTTTGGTACATTTCCGGTTTTCGAGAATTTGAAAACTAGAATTTTCCTCCGAATCACGAACTCAAAGGGTACTAGTATTTAAATGATCAGTTCAAAAATATTTTCAATCAAAAATTACCTCTATAGCCACTAAGAAAAACTGCACGAAGAATCAGATAGGCCGTATGTTAATAGATCAATAATAGTTTACGAAATAGTTTCAATCATTATAGAAGCATTGTGGACGTCGAGGTAAAGAGATGAGCGAAATGGAAGGTGTTGATAAACGATCTTGACCGATCTTCTCCGAGTAGATTTGTAATGACTTCAAATTCGTAAACTTCAAATGACTATCTTAATATGCTGACCGTTCACAAAATTGTCAACGAGACCATAGGATAAAAATCAAATAAAATATATTGCGAATCTTTGGTAACAAATGGCAAATTCAGCATCTTGGGTCCTGTAGTTACGAGTGAAAGTCAATTTTTCGTACTTGAGACGCGGCAGAGACTCACAGGAAACAATATACACAAGTAATATAGTTTAAGGCATGTCTAGAAGGTGGAATAAGAATATTTATTTGCGAAGAAACGTAATATTCATTTGCGACATCACAATTTTTGTATCTCTATTATCAGCTTTTTTATTTTACTTATGATGTTACCCTAAATGTACACACGAGTATTTCCCATAAAATAATTTCACATATAAAGCGTATGGTACACGTGGTATGTTAATTAGTCAGAAACATGAAATTTCAAACGCAAATAGAATTGTTAATATCTGGTTTTAAAATGTAACAGTATTATAACATTTTCAAGCCTTCTTTATATTCTGATAAATTTCACGGTTGGTTCATTACGTAATATCTAATATAACTAAACAATATTACTCAAAGAGTATACCAAAAATTATTTCTTATTTTAATTTAGTAAAATTAATTAATCGTCTTTGAGAGAATTCAGTCCATTCTCGACTACGATAATGAAATTCGTTACTAACACGTTAAACGACTTTATTAAATTAAAACTGTTTTAGAATACCAAGTTCAAAATACCCTTCTATTATATATTTGCGGAGGGCAGTCCGTCTGTTTGATTATGAATTAAATACTGCGAATGAGTAATTACCCGTGTTTAATTTCGTTACAAAGGGAAAACCGTCGTACATTAGATGGTTTTGAAACCCTCATTTTTTACGCTCTCTACCGAACAAAAATTTCCCAAAAAAATGTCGCCGCCCGGCATACGTATTATATTTAATTAATTAAATCATACTACTTCAAATATATTTAAGAGTTACTAGGTATATATTTTAATCACGTGTTAGTTAATCACAACAAATGAAAAGGTAAAAGGAAAAAGGTATGAGAAAATACTTGAAGTGATATAAAATCCTTGTTGTCTTGTAATATCACGCGTCTATTATCCTGAAGGGGTTGGCAGATGAGTATACTACGCTGTCACAATTCATCAGTTATTTTATATATCCCAACATGAAGGTTGTTACATAACTACATGTGGATCAATTTATATGTTTGTGTTTCCCGCTAACACCAATATAGATTTCCAGTCACGAATAGAGAATAATTGATTGTAAAATTAGTCCAATGAATATAAATTTGTCACTGTTCGTTTAATATATGTCAGAATCAAGTTAAAAAATCACACAATTGAACTTTTCATACCAAAACTCAAATTGATTCAATTATAATTCACATAGAAATTTTAATTACCTTAAGATACATAACATACTAAGCTCAGATAGTAACGGCTATTAATTTTTATATTCATTAATGCATCATATGAGCACATTGAAGTCTAGTACATTCCGCTGCCCACCACTTCGGGCAGTACAGCCGAGATGTTATGTTAGTTTCAGTACATAAACACAGTGGCATTTCAACATGCAGTACAGAATGTTCATACTCACTTGATAGCCAAATATCTCCATATAGCCAACGAGAGCGTGAGGCAGATCGATGCCGTGTGCAGGATCTGTGCGAAGTGCATGTGGAAAAGCAAATACATCGCCCACGAGTACGGGAAGTCCAATTTTTCGGGCAGAATCTACAAAAAAAGAGGTCATTTTATTGCTTTTAGTACTAAATCCGAGCGCAAACTATCTAAATAAACTACATTGATGGGTTCGCGTCCAACCGATATTCGGTAGAATTTTCTACAAAAAAGCATAGTATGAAAAGAGCGAGGTATTACGCACACATACACATTTAGACACACACATGTACACACATACATGTGTAATTGTTGGTGTTTTGAGAGCGTGAGTAGTTTACCAACCCGCACTTAGCAATGTTGGCAACTGTGACCTTAAATAATTCTATCACTGGAAGAATCCTGTATGCGATGGTTGAAAAAAAATTTAAAATGATGACTTTTAATTAATTGAACAATATAATTCGTACCAATTGTAATGCTTCAATTTTTTTTCTCAACTGCAATATACACGTGTGTCTGTGTGCATACATCAGCCTTGCGTTAATGTTCTTTACTTTATATCTATTATAATCAGATATCTTTATCAACAAATTTTCCGAAAACTGATTTCTGAACAACGGCAATCAGAAAATTCCAATAAATATGAAAAGATAGGTCTCGTTCTCAGAAAACTTCATATAAATTTATCGAGCTTCATTATTCTGAACTTATATTAAAAATAAGCAACACGTTCGTTCAACCCAATAAGGTGGAGTTTATTCGATGAATTGACAAGCGATAAAAAGCGTTTTACAGCGAAATCAATTTACTCAATTATGCTTAAATGGCTTTAACGTAATCCTCTCAGTTTTTTTTTAAATTAGCCAACTTTATTATCGTTTATTTAACATACGATATAGAAAGTATAATAAACAATATACACATAGTATAATAAACAAATAATAAACAATATAGATAGTACAGCACTGAGTTTCCTTCGGACCTGATTCATAGGGGACAGTCAAACGATCCGTTTGCCCGTTTCTCAGCTATGCAATGAAAAACACAGCTTTGTACATTAAACGAATCGATCACCCGTATTTTAAACGGTAAAGAATCATGTTAAATTATAATATTACTCAAAATTCCTCATTTGTTATCTCTTACAAGAAAACTTTAAAAGCTTTGAGCGATAATATATAAAAAAATAGATACGTAAACAAGCTTTGTAATAATCCTGCAAACTCAAATATCATCTTTTATTACAGATATTGGTTTGCAATAACTGAGCAAGCACACAAGCTATGAAATTGAATTTCTCGGAAAAAGAAGCATTCTTAACAAAGTAAAGAGTCAGAATTTCATCGGAAACAATGAGTTGTTTATATTGAAAAAGATACATTAATACAAGCAAGATTTAGAATTACGGATTAATAGAAGTTAATACGTAGCATGATATATTAGTATTTAGATGAACACAAATTAGGAGCCACTTGAACTCATCAACAAAACGATCATATTTGCCAATCTGTTCTCGGCGGTCTGGAATGCGTTCAATTTGGAGCAGCTCAAGTTTGTGCGTTCGGCCCTCTACTCTACCTAGTGTGCAAACATATTCTATTGTAAGAATATAAATAGAATCATAATTGAGAATTTGGTCATCATTTTCGAACCACGTACCAAAAATATATATATGTAGTTATATGTTTTTATCAGCCGTTAAGTCGCCATGTCTATGTCGAGGCGGAGCAAGTCTATGGTCCACGATCTCGTGCCGGGTTGCAGGGCGTCGTGAAAGGCAACTAAACGCAACACTAGCAGGTCGTGGTGTGATGCGGTATCAGGTGGAGAATTAATTGAGGATGCGTTGAACACAGCTTCTCCCGCCGCCTACGCTGCTCGTAGACGGCCCGCGCTCTTAGTTGGGTCAGCACTCGGTTTTACGTCTCTTACAACACCCTGTATAACGATACACTATGGCACGCAAAGTGGAATATAACCATTATGTATCGCAATATATATCTTAAGATCAAAACTATATGGATAATCAATGTGTGCACTACAAAAGCGAATGATTAACAATATACTAAACTCCTTTGCCTACCTCTTAGGGGATTGCAAGTGTGATGAAAAGTTTGATTAAAAATTTAAAAATGTGTAACCAGATCTTAGTATAATATTCTTCTTACTATACTCTTAATAATCGTTGCACATGTTTTCTCTGCTGAGGTGAGTTTATTCATTTCGAAAGGCACGTCTCAATTCTAATGGCTCGTGTCAACACACGCAAATCTATTGTTCACGATAATGCCACAAACGCACGTGATATTGGATACTAAGAATGTGTAACAATAGTGATGGGCAAGAACAGTTTTTATTTTATCATACTACTATTTTCTTTTTATTTAAGTAACGTACTAAATTCAATCAATAACACAGTTGTGTGTGTTGACAAGGATTTATCGACACATTCAATAAATCCTGATTACAATGCACATTACGATTTTCACTTCAATAAACAATTATTATTACTTCAATAAATTTTCGCTTCACAAAATTTTCTAGAATAAAAATTTTCTAATTTAGGTTTTCCCGCAATAGTTCGGATTCTGTATATGTGTCCGATGCATGGCAATTCTGCACATATTATAGGACAAGCTGTAGCAGATCGAATGAAGCGACCAAGAAAAAAAACGAATCAATTGAAATCAATAAACGCGAAAAAACCTATTTCAACGCGTGCAGTCCCTGAAGAGGTAATAATAATAAGTATTCAATCATAAATTTGTACGTTCTGTACCCTCGCGGTTTTACACTTGAAAACGAGTGTGAAAATATTGTGTGGAAATAATTGACTTTCAGCTTCCACACTAGGCAAACAACCTGATTCGCAGGCAGAGATACGTAGTATCCAGCCACATTTGTAAAGTTTCGTTTACATCCCACTATGCTATACAGGGTGCGCTTATTGCCAATAGATGTGGGTGTATTTGAAGCAATAATAATTTCTAATACGCAACTATTTAAACTTCAAAACTCCTTTTGGTTACTAAAGATTTTCAAGCAGAATTTATTTGTGACGCATATTGCGGTGCCATAAACAAGACGTCAATAGCCTTCGTGTATGTAAATAGTCAAAATTTAAATGTCTAGACTCTAGTAAGGAAGTCGCTCGATATATGGGAAAAATGGACTTGAATAATTCATCGGGGATTCAGTTTAAAGGTAAGATAACAGCATATATAAGAGCACATAAAATTGCAACCCTCTCCAGTAATGCGACTACGCACTTTATTGCCAAAATTGAAAATTAGCAATAAAAAAACCAATATCTTAAGCCAACCTACACGTCTGATGGCAAACAAGCCAGGACTTGTTTTTTAGTAATAAGACGGCTGATACATTTCTATATACTACATACGTATATACCTTTCTAAATACATAACTATATACATAGTAAGATTGTTTTATAGACAAACGGAAAAAAACTCGAACTCGTAACTGAAATATTTGTAATGAATGAGAATCGGACCCACGACCTCCAGCTCAGCAGTCAGTCAGGGCCACTGACCGCCAAGTCAACACGCCGGTCAAGTCAACAATTCAACAACTGAGTAATAGATTGGATACGAGTGTTAATTATTCTCAGAACAAGTATTTGGTTATACAAGAATGTTTAATTATATACGTACAGTACACAGATTCAAACAGACCGCTTTCAAAGTTTGCCCTTTTCACGGAATAATTAACACGATGCAAATTGCGTCATACACAATAACCGCTTCGTAAATACATTAGCACAAGAAACATTTACGCACACAACGTAGCTGTTATAAATATTAGTAATATACGCTCACCAAATATTTGTAAATGGCAAACGGTACATATTCCAGCATCACGAACACATCTGCAACCGCCAGCCATTTGAGCAAGCGGTTGATGGGCGCCGCTGCCATGTCCCGTCGCGTGAGAACCGCCACGTTCATCGTATTGGCTAGCACCCCTATCATGCATATCTGGAACAATTCATGTACAAATTCAGGCACACAATGAAGAATATAATAATTTCATTTTATGTCAACATCATTAACAACATCAACATCATTAAGGACATCAACAACATTAACAACCACACCATCATTAATATAATCCACTTCATTAACAATGTCAACAATATTAACGACATCCACATCATCAACAACAACAACAACATTAACAACATTAATATATTTTTAACTAGTCCTATTTCTATAGACTCGTCATTATCAACATAGTTACGTACTGTATCTAACTATATTGTTTGCTAATAATATGAACAGTTTTTTTATTCACATCTTATTTGTCTTAAAGTATTATTCAATCACCCATGAATAGTTAAGTATTATATCATCTTGGAAATTATCATACATTAATTTCTCACCAAACAATCAAAAGAATACTTAACGTGTGCTATGAATATTTTACAAAGCCATGTGCATATAAAAACAACATTATCGCGACACATTAACGAGTCAGTAATTAGCGATCGTGATGTACGAGTAGGTAGTCAATTACTATCCAATATCAATATTGGTTCAGTGAATATGCAAACTATTTTCAATTTTAACGGTCTTAACTATATGTATATACGCGTAATGCATATGAACCACAACGCGTAGAGATCAGAATCAGTAGTATTTGCACAAAAAATTACCTCAAATATTTTTATGTAGACTTTAGAAAGAGTTAGAACTCTTTCTAAATTCCTCTCAGAATGAGAAATTTCAAGATTATCATAGAGAACTCGTATATCCTAGATGTCCTATATTCAAAATAACCTAGATGTTATCATAGAGAAATTTTAAGGTGTACAGATCTCTTTAGGACACCTTCCTTTACCTGTATTGCAAGCGTAATTTAATCATCAAAATGAGCTTCATTTTATGAAAAAGGGGCCTTCCTAGGTGTATATAGTTTTTGTCCTTGTCACTTTAACTGCAAAGACAAAAAAAAACGTAACTTCACACCTGTAATCCCCGAAGAGGTAGGCAGAGGAATGCAGAACAATCCCACGATTCACCGGTTACGTTTACGTCCCACTAT
>DWEI01002158.1:0-14893 GCA_018245875.1 Mysoria ambigua | reverse complement strand
ACCCACAACTCTCATTTTTTGTTCGTTTTTCAAATAGTCAAACATATTTAAAATGGGTTCTTTATTTTTTATTTAATAATCTAAATATTCACTAGAAATAATTACCATGTCAGAAAGACGTTTATTAATTGTTATTGTAACAAATGAAGTATTTCCAAGAATGACTCCATGCTTCCGAACGAGTACATATTAGTCATTAAAACTTCAATAAAATTGTTTCGACAAAACAAAAACAGACAAAAAGCGTCGAGGCGAGAATTAAGGATAGCTTAATTCTCGCCTCGACGCTCAAGATTCGGAAGCCTGTAATTGACATCATCTACATATAAATATCTCGCATTTAGAATCAGTGGAAACCGTCTCAACTTTCAAAAGTCTGTTGGAAATCCTCGTTGAAAATTCCTCAAGATGTATGTTCATAGGATAAAACGGATAAAAACGAGGCGTCTGCGTCCCGACGTAGATACTGAAAGATGTTCCGTCATTGTGAAACAAAAAAGATATATGTGTATGTATATGACGATGCCGAGATTGTGATCGTGTTTGAAGAAAGGATTTGGCGGGAAATGTTCACACGACAGGGAATTTCTGATTTCGACCGTGTTTATTACATGTTTCTGTGTTGTTTCGCTTTTATTTTTCTTAATATGTGAATCGGCTAAGCGTGTGGCTACGTTTTTGTGCTACTGTTTAAAATAAAAGAGATGTTGTCGGTCTATCTGATAAATAACACTCCAAGGGGCGTAAGAAAACGTACGATCACGACTGAACTTTCCGAAGAGCTAGGCAGAGGCGGATCTTCACCAGAGGCAGACTTTTACACTCCACACAATAAGAGTAAGGTGTGAGCGTGTTGCTGTACACGAGCACAAATCCAAACTCCAATCCACTAGTAGAAATTTCTGCTAGCAAATGCAAATTAGAAAAATCCTTTAGTACCCAACTCGAGAATCAAACCCAGGATTTTTTCGAGAGGAAGTCACGGAACGACTTTTATTAGTTACATACAACCATATAACTTACCTACACTGTACAATATACTATGCAAAAAAACATAATTGTGTTTTCCAAGCAAACAAAGTTGCGAACTTTATCGCATTCTGAATACAAAAACAGGAAAAACAATATCACATCATCACACAAACCGCCAGCTCCATTACGAGCTACGCAGAGAGCACAAGATAGCTCTATCCTTACAGACTTGACATTCTTATATTAGTTTAATGCTCTATTATTTTTATAATGATAATAATATTATAGCACTAGATAGGCTATAATTTTAAACAAGTTAGCTCATCTCACACCGAACCTCCGGGAGGCTTGTTAAGAAAACGATAACATTATAAATTATAGCATCATTCCCCAACTTCCCCTAGACTTTATAAATCACGATCCAGCCTGATGGCCTTCTCCCAATTAATTTTTTTTTCCGGCCACGCCTTAGGGTTGGCGAAAGTTATAAAGAAAAATATTTTTTCCAATCAAACACACATAAAAAGAAATATGTTATAATTTTTTTATCGTATTTATAATGTTCCAAATAAGCACCAATAGTTATTAAATATTTACGATTTCACAATACCATTTTGAAAAATGACACGTAATGAACCAAAAGTAATATTGTACAAAATCGACAACCCTATACATTTCGGAGAAGACGAAGAGAGCTGAAACCGCTGAAATATGGTCTCTTTTTGCAGATTAATGTCCGTTTGGAACATTATTTATCTTTATGCCTTGAATGATAACAGCATTGTATTTTGAAGCACTTTTATGAGTATGCAGACACGCAAATTATTGATCGATTGATTTTAATTATTTCGAAGCGTAATAAACATAGAACACGTGGCGTATACTGACGTAGCTTCAGGTGACAAACAGAATAAATGGATCTCAAGTAAAACATTCGACAATTCCATATGTGGCTGTCAGCGGCTTATTCGCACAGCTATTACTGGGCTTCGAAAAGTATCGCTTACCATATCTTTATTGAGCTTCAAATGGTAATATAATTTGAACATGGTATAGAAACGTCCGAGTGTACTATATTTCTCTAGCTCTTCGGCGATTACAAGCGTTTTCTAACTTAGATTTTCTAACAGTGGCTCGGAGTCTGGATATGTAGCCGGTTTATGGCAAAAGACTCACCATCGACGAAAACTTAAAACGTGGAAGTATACTAAATTCCTCTACCAATCTTTTCGTGAACCACAGTCGTCATGTTATGTTACTTAATTTCAGTTCTAATAAAGTTTTATGCAATATGCATAAAACTTTATGTTTAATATAATGTTTAGGGAATATCCCTAAACATTTTATTGTTCCACAATTCATTATTCTGGATTTTTGAACAAGTCAAGCTCATTAATGACTTCTACTTCATCCAGATCCCTACGTAAAAGTGTGGCTGCAGTTCGGCGACAAACGCATAGAGAAGCGCAAGACGGCGATCTTCAAGTGCACGCTGAACCCAGTGTTCAACGACTCCTTCTCCTTCAACGTGCCCTGGGAGAAGATCAGAGAGTGCTCCCTGGACGTGCAGGTCATGGACTTCGACAACATCGGGCGGAACGAGCTCATCGGGAGAATACTGCTCGCCGGTGAGTTGGTAGACTTACTGAGTCAGAGAGGAAAGAAAATTGATAGAGATGAAAAGAAATTGATAGAGAGGAAAGAAAACTTATTTTTTAAAGGCGGATAACAGAGAGCAGAACCGATCGCTTGTTACTGCTGTATGTTATTTACACAAATAAATAAAATCACAAAAATATTTTTACTTAATAATCTTTGCCATGCAATATCAACAGGTGATTTAATATGACTGAAGCTGAAATTTATTCATTTTAAGATAGATACCTTACATTAAGTTATCTCACTATTAATACAAACTTACGTCTTAAACATAAATATACTCTCAGAAAGTGTGAGTTCTATGAGAAAATCTATCACAGAAGGCGCTTATATTCAACAGTGAACTTAGACTGTACAGTGAACTACAGAGCTGATACTGTTGACATACCGTCAGTTACAGAATAGAAAATTATGCATAATTTTACAGCTAGATACCTTTTTTATTGTCTGATATTTACAACCAATACTCTCCATTTATATGATATAGAAATATCAATTGTTTTAATTATATATTTTTACTTCGATACTTTCAACATATCCGTTAAAAGATACAATACATATACCAAAATTTGACAAAGGGCAATGCATGACAATTTCTTAAATTACTGTATTAACAAAAAATTATCACATCATCATTAGTCTATAGCAGTCCAAGGCTGAACGTAGACCTCCTCTGAGGGATACACCCATAATCCTCACGCTGGACATGCGAATTGAGGATCGCAGAACGTGGTTTTTCGCACCACCTATACTGTTACTCATAGGCGGCCAAAGCATTTAGCTATTCAGAAGTAGTCCGCAGTAGAAGTAGTCGCATCTTACGACGACCATGTATCCGGGCACGGAATAAGGGAATGTATTTTGATCTCACTCCGACACAGACTCAAATATCATCTGATAACTTTCATCTTGTTGTTTTCAGGCAAGAACGGCTCCGGTGCAACCGAAACCAAGCACTGGCAAGATATGATCACCAAACCCAGACAGACCATCGTGCAGTGGCATCGCCTCAAGCCCGAATAGGAAAAAAAACGTATTATTTTAAAAGTTACAAAATATGAAGTTAAACAAAACGTCATAAGACTGAGCGGTTAAAAGTAAAGGCACAGATAAAAAAGTAATCTTCTATCTATTTCTTGCGACTATCTTCGGCGCTGTGCAAGGTACGATCTTGGATAACAGGACATGTGACAACCAAGACTTTTTTTTAAAAACAATTGCAAAAAGTTTTTTACATACAAGTATTATATTTATACTTCTACTAATGTTTCTAAAACTATTGAGGCATGGCAACACTCGTGAGCCGTTTGATATTCGATTGTTTGTGAAAGAATTCCAAACTTAAAATATCGTTGTAACTTCGCAGTTCAATCACCGCGATATTGTTACCAGATCTGATGGTATTTTTTGAATATTATATTGTCTGACGAGATTCTATTTGAGGCGTATATGACGTATTGTGAATGAAATGCTTTCTTTATTGTCACGTATGATTTTAAAGCAAATTTTATAAATCTGTGGTACACAGTGTTACTGATATTCGACTTTGAGATTTTTTTAATTAATAAATGAATGTAATTTCGCTTTTGTCTTCATAACAATAATCTTTATTTATAACTTCAACGTTGTCAATGTTTTAGAATCGATGTATTTAGCAAATAAATAATAGAATGAATGTCGTAGTGTACATTTAGAAATCTATGGAATTGCATGTGCATACTATTTATCATAAAATCGATGTCTATTTCTATTCCAATATTATCGAATATTAGCTAAAAATATTACGAACGAATGAAACTTATTACTATGAATAAATTGTAGGAATTATAAACCATTTTTGGATATTCTGTGTTACTGTCAGTTTTGACAGATTATTTTTCAAACTTTTCCCGCGAAAATAATCAACATGGCGCCATTCTTTCACATTGTATTCAATCATTGACGTTTTATATATAAGAGTTGGATTGATGTTAAGAGATTTACTAAAATTGTTAGACATATAAATTATTAAGGAATTATTGTTAAATTGTAGAAATTGTAATGAGTCGAGTTCACATCGCACAAAAAGAGTAGAAAATTTGGTTTACTTAGCCTATAAATTATTATTTATCATGATCGTGTTATTGAGCATTAAAAATTCATTAATTATTTGAAAAAGTTGAGGAAAATCATATTGCTCAACATTATTTGAAATTTGTAGATATACGTATATATACGATTACTATGGATACTTAAATAAACTTTACGTTAAAGGTTCAGGAAAAAATCGTGGATAATTAACTGCCAAAAAAGTCAAATTCGAAAATAAAACGAAGCGAGTGTCAAATTTGAATTTCATTTGAATTTATACAAATTCGTAAACTACTAAATAAAAATTATAAGGGAAATTCGAAAGTTCTATATTGAAATGTAAATTTTATGGAATAGGATGAGAAACGAGGTTGGTCAATTTTAGGAGTGTATATTAAATGTGAGAAGGGATGCAGATTAAAAATGTAAGCTTTTTTATTTGAATAAACATAACCACGTGTCTACATCCAGCTATTTTAAGACATGTTTTCTTAAACGTTGATCGTTTAATACATACCTAATTGTTAATAGTAATTAGATATAATTAATGCTTGTTGTTGAAATGTTGATGCTTACATTCCATGGAGTACTTAGTTCGGTGTTGACAATTTAATCATCCAAATTCAATATAACATTGTATACATTTATAAAAGTTTTATAGAGAAATGTAGAATATTTATAGGAGTAATTTAAAATAGCTTGTTGTTATAGACTTTAGGCAGATTGATGTATATTAAAAAAAAAGTTGTTTCAGAACTTACAATGAAAGAAAATGTGTTAATTTTTTTTAATCAATATCCGAGCTTGGTAACCCGATTTTAGATGACGTACTTAATGCCAACGGTATTATTGTAGACGAAAATAAATCGTCTGTTGTAATAGTTATACTTACCTTAGAGGTAGATTAAACAACCATTTGAGCTTGTTTAACAATACATCAATATTCGTCAATTGTGCAACGGATTTATTCGGACTTCTGCTGTAAGTGAAATCTTACCTACGAATAGGCCTCACGTTTTTGCAATTATTGATAACTAGGTTTTAATGTTCGTGTGTCAATTTGTTGAATTCCGTTCAAAAGCTTCAAAGCCAAGTGTAACGCTCACAGTGCTAAATTCACATTCAGATCTCACATATTGGAGTATTATATTATTTTAAGATTATTATAATATGCGTAGGAGAGTAGTACGCTATTCTGCCTACCACTCCGGAAAAATACAGCAGTTAAGTTCTTTTAAATAGTCATATGCGTGTTACGATATTATCAACCCTATAAATGATTTCTGACTCCATGTAACCTTTATTTCTCTACTCAATTATTATCTCTATTATTATCGTCTTTCTCAAAAACCTTCATTTGTCTCTATTTTTTTTACTTCGAACTTTACTTGTCGCAACATGCAATTGACGAATATCGATGTATCGGTCATCATACTAGAATCACAGTGAAGCGGCCATCTTTGAAATAAGTCAAAAATACGACGGACAGGACATTGAGCATATTAAGCATGACGTCACAGAATGTTGCTTCTTATTATTATTATCATCATGCACCTGGCATAATTACGAGATAGACAGGAAGCCTCTTCAACCAACTTAATCGTTTTAAAAATTAAAAATATTGACGTGACGTCAATACGCTTACGATTGTAATGAAAAAAAAAACCTGATTTTGTTGTTTTATTGAAAAAAAAACTCGAGTTTGTTTGCGTCAACCGATATTAACATTTTACGTGGAATTGCCACAACAGATTTCCGAGGGTGAATCTTTCAAAGGTTTCGTGTCAAGTCTTTCATCAGTTGCGACACCGGCGGAGTCGCTGGCCGCGACCTGCTCATGGGAGACAATGACGGCATTGCCAAGCGGCAAGGAGAAATGTTACCACGACCAATTACACCGTATAACACTATTTGTCCGAATACTAACATTAAAACTGTCTAATGATAAAGTCAGAACATTCGAGAACCGACGCGCATGAGGAGTTTGGGGATGGGGATTTTTAGTTGGTGCTTTCTGCTTACCTCATAAAGAACTTAAACTGACTATAGAATCGTAATAATAACTAATAATAATCCTGTGATTGTCTATACTTATTTCCCTCTCTTCTGTATTGTGTGATCATTACTGAAGAACGTGAATTCATATCAGTGTGTCCACCGTCACTCTCCATTGCTCGGCTTCTTTCAGCCTCCTCGTAAATTTAATGCACACTGCTCCGGAGATCTGGTCTGACCGTCTTGTAGGTTTCGGCTTAGATATTTTCCATATCACTTAGGTATTCTAGATTAACCTTATCTGATTATTTCATTTGTGCATATTTCAAAGCGACGGAGTTCAACGATGGTCGTTTTTATAACTAAATAATATTGAGAATTCCGACTCAGAATTTTTTCTTGTATACATAAAGTAAGGCCTGTTTTACACTGTTCGATTTTAACTAATTATTTTTCTTATATCATTTTCTATAAAAGTGTTTATCCGTATCCCTTTGTCTGGACCGTACGAGAATATACTATGTTAGCCTACCCGGATAGGAAACGTATACGGAAACCTTTTCGGCAAATCGGAACGTATGCACGGACGCTAACATAGCAAAGATGTGAAAAAGATAAAACATTAAAATCATATACCATCGTAACTGAAGGCTATAACTATATTTTTTACTCCTGAATTTTAACGCAAATTTATATAGAGATAGATGGGCAATAGATGTATTGTCTAAACGTTTCTCGATGTGCATGTGAAAAGAAAATGCTTGTTAATTATTTTTGCTAAGCATTTTAAATGTAATTGTTTTAATATTGCTATGTGCAGCTTAATGTAACCTAAATGTAAGCATTAAGACTGCGCACAGATTAAAAATGACATCACAACTTTCAGCTTCTATATTGTCATCAGAATTGAATATTAAAGATTATATTATATGGAGTTCTAGTACCGTGCAACATTTTAATGTTCCTTTATTTACGTTGGATAGGCTTTTATCTTTATTATTTTAAATAAGAACTTATTAAAATGCTCCATTAAAATTATTTAAATAATCGGTTTAAGTTTATACTTGAAAAATTTACCATCTTGATCATAAACATGTCATGATCTGTCTCTCTTTACTACTCGTCATATTTAATCTGTGCAAGCCAATTGTCATCGTTCGGAAAGCATATCCAGAGTATATAAAGGTAGTGAAGTAAATTAAAAAATATATATTGTATGTAAGTATAAAAAGAAAGGTCAAAATGAGAGGAACTAATCTAAATGTACATAAAAATAGAGATATTTAATTGCGTCGTTATGCAACGTTCGAGTTTCAAATACATTTATCTTAGTTATAATATTTTAAATAGTGTTTAACTTCCAGTGGACTTACTACCTCTATTTTGCTTCTAAAATAACTATTTTTAAAAACGTGAACTTGAGCATAATGTTTTTAAAACCTTTTCGTTTAGTGGGAAGAAGAAAGAAACAGAGGCTTTTTATTCAATATCATATTGATGTACAATATTAGAACATATCAAATGTTTTAGTTTCAAAACGCCTTTAACAAAGATATATTTTCATGAAAAATAATGAAAAGAGATAAATATATTTTTCGCTGCATACTTAAAATTATTTTATTAGTTTTACAAAAAATATAGATTATTCTTCATAGCACGAGTTTCTAGCATTCTATAGATTATAATATAGTATTATTGACGTTATATTGAAATATAAATTAATTTGATTCTATAAAAAAATTTGGGAACTGAGGATATGTTTTTTTATTTGTTTATAGTTATTAGATAGTGTTAGATTTTTGCGCGCTTTCACAGGTGTCATTAGCCGCCATTTTGAATAGGCTTGAATTCGAGTGTTGGCTCAAATGTATATTATACTGCCTCCAACACACGATGCTAAACAAAGAGAATAATATGTAGGCATTAAATTCATTTAAAAAACCGACGGACGGAACTTATTATTAGATAACATGGCATACGTAACCGAGTTTAAGTTGACTCCAGTTCAACATGACAGTCAACACGAAATCGTCAACATGACAGTCAACATGAAAGTCAACATGAAATCGTCGTTCTCTTTAACAGCGATTAGGATGCACATTATATCTTATTTGATATTATAAGAGGCGAGACGTAAGAATATCTGAATAGCTTGTTTCATTTAGCATTGTGTGAAGATATGAACTTGTAATCCGCGTTCGATGTCTATTTTGTGCAATATATGAATGTTACACATAAGTTAGGACAATTGTGATTTTAACAATATAGTTGGTTATTTTATCGTATAGTTGATAATATAATCGTATGTTTTAAAGTATAATATCATGTAATGTTAAGAAGTCAGTGTTAGATTAGAGGATTTTAAAAGTTGAAAATGTGTTAGACTGTTACGTTTGAGTCAATAACGGTAATGGGGCATTTTGACCGTTTTTTTTCTCTAAACTAAGTTCAAATTACATCAACAGGAGCATGTTACGATACACCCATTCGGCATATTTCGCATGGAGAACCGCATCTTGAATTTGAAAGGTGACTTGTAATTTGAATTAGGAACGAAATTGACGTCACTTGCTCCTCTTGGTCTAAAAATATGTGAAGACCTACTCCATGTTATTCAACCGATTCTTTGCTATGATAAATCTTCCTGATGTTTTAGTTATGATAGTTAAAACGTATGGTTATATTTTACAAATACTTATTATAAAAGTGTTTATGATCATAATGTATTGTGTATTTATTATACTTATGGAACTAGTTATTCCCAATAAAACATTGAGTTTAATTGGTGTGTTTTAATTATTTTTACGTTCCTAGATCTGTTATAAATATTATAGGTCTCTGGTTATTTCATTAAATATAATCTTATTAGAAAATAATAGGAAATTTTAATTCTTATTTATATGGTACAATGGCGTACGTAAATCTGAGATTGAAATGAGATTGAAATATATGTTTGCCAATATATACCATACAGTATGTTCTTCAAGTGTTTTGAAAATGATGCTAGACTACACTTTAAAATTAATTTTAAATTATTAAGGTACATTATTTTTGTGCAGGACAAATACTTAAAATTAAAAAGTAGGAAGGAAGGTAGGTCGGGTGGTGCGTAAAACTTTCAATGTAGAAATTTTGTATTTTTTATTGAATAACTTTTCTATTATTTATGCATCAATATCACAAACCTTATAATAGGCAGATATTCAAGTAAAAAAGCCGATGAACTTCTAAAAAAATCGACAATCACATGTTGTATAAAAAATACACAAGTTTCGTATAACAAAACTATTTCACCACATTACAACCTAACAATAAGTTCAACGGAAATTTGTCATACTCAGCTTTCAAATTGTATAAAGAACAGGAAATAGGAAACAGTTTTGAATTTGGAACAATTGTGGTCCCATTGTTAGCGGTTCGAATGAACAAATGGCGTTTGGAAAGTAGAGTCACCCATCCACGACCAATTTTCTGAGTAATACTTTATATTTATCTGTTATAAATACTTTTTATAATAACATTAAAGTGAAACTGAATAATCGAGTAAAGATGACGGTTACCAATCAAGGTAATTTTCGTTAAAATGTGACTTTTAAACTTATTTATTTTAATTACTAATGGCAAATATTTGAGATATTTATTTAAATCTTGATTAATGAAAACACTGATTTACACCACAAACATAAAGGAGTGTATCCAAAGACAAGTCACTGAAATGTTTTAATAGCACACAATTATTTACCTGTGCCAGTGACACGTGAACGATGTGAGAATTGGATCTGTCAAAAAGTGCCGCGCTTTTGTAGTGTACAAACAAAGAATCGTTCACTGGATTTGAAATTGGAACTTAATTTTTTTTAAATTAAATTAGGCTTTAGGCTTTTCTTCTTCCTTCTTAGCGTCTTCTGGGGGAGGAGTAGGCAGCTCAGGGTACTCTAACTTGACTCCGTCCTCGCAGGTGAATTTAGGACAGCAACCAGGGAATGGGGCGGTCTTGTTAGTCTTTTCTGTAAAACGAAATTTAATAATTAACATATACATTTAATTTAATTAAAAATTTGTATAACTATTCTTTATAAAGGAAACATTACATTGTACTAGAGTTCAAATTAATACAGCAGTTCCTACAACTGCTGAATCTATAAAAACTATTGTTAAGCATTCAAAGCTCAAAATGTATACAATGGAAAAATATACAATTTTTTACTATACGATACTTATAATAAGTTGAATATTTTAAAAATCACTAAATGCAACATTGTAAATATATACGCTGTGTTGCCATGCTAAGTTGTTCTAAATACCCTTTATTGCTTATTTATTAAAATATGCAATTTACGTAAACCAGACCAACCGCGGCGACCTAGCCAAATGGAACGGCAAATATGTCGATTCAAATGTCACAGATAAAATGTAACTTTAACGAATGCATACATTATCTGTTAAGTAATCGATACAAATTCATTTCATATTCAGCGAGCGAATAAATCGGATGACATATGCATTTTATCCACTCACACATCTTCGACTCTATGATGCACGAAATAAGGTTAAAGTTGGTTCGAATCTGACTCAATCGCGAAACGCGACGTGTCGATGTTTACGTAAAGCCATTCGATAAACGTGTTCCCGTGCCGCCTATCACATACATTCACTTTGTCACAGTCATAACATTATGTGATTTGAATTCATATTGCACTGATACCGTTAATCCATGCTGAGTTTCAAATCTGTAATATACATAAATGTGCTTAATTAATTAAAACAAAAATCAAACGTGCTGTAATATCGATATCTGTTTAGCTTCAACTATTTTTACGATTCACGCTGGGCATTCGTATCTGTCCTAACCAAGAGCCTGGATATTCCATGGGGTTCCGGTAAGTTCCATTCCGAAATCAATCAATTATTCTTTGTTTCTCATCATGTGTTAATGAAATTACACCTAATTGATGTAACTTCATGAACACAAATGAAGTGAAATATCGGAAAACTGCATCGGCATCAACACTTTTATCGTTCCGCTGCTGGACAAGAACGCAGTCAGCATCGAAAGGGTTGATACCACAATCTGCTACATCTCAAAACACATTCTGGATGACTTAGGTGTGCGGTTTCCTTAGGATGTTTTCCTTCACCGCTATAGCAGGTGACATTTAATTCTAAAGCTCAGTGCACAATAATTACGCTCCTCATTGACTGCAAGTTGCGAACACCGCACCCATAAGTCACCGGTATTGAGGTCAATACATTTATTCAACCACGCCCAACTCTACATACCTACCTACCTACCTACTGCTCGCTTCCCAAGCTTCAACCAGCAAACATCGGAATTTATTTTAATTATATGTCCTATTAATACATTGTCAATATTAAATATCTTCTACCCGAAGGGTTGCATAGAGTCAAAAGATTTTCTCAAAAATGAAATATATCTTCAAACTCTACCTCCTAAGAGCTTACCATTTAAAGTTTTGTTTTACGCAGCATTCAACTGCGTAAATTATTAAAAGTTTAAGTCTTAAGTTCAAAAGGTTTCCAAATTCCTAATCCAAAAAGGAAAATAAATAATACAAATCTGTGCCGTATTCGTCCAAGATAATAATATTAAATTTTACAAACTCACCAGTGTCAAGTTTACACTTGGGGTTGGCGAGGGGCAGCGGGCCGCAGTCCTCGACGAGCTCCAGCAGCCTGGGGGGCGTGTCCTCGCTCACCACGCAGCTGCTGCGGCCGCAGAACGGCGCCAGGTCCCAGGAGTTGCCGGGCTCTACGGTCGCGCAGCGGGTGGACGCGAAGCACATCCCAGGGAAGTCTGTGGACAAGAACAATCATAAATTAAAACTTTAAAATGAAGTTAATTGAAATTTTGTAAAACACAAAATGTTATACATTGTGTTAAACGAACGCCAGTTAAGTGTTCTTAAATTAGTATCATTAAGGCCCTTTTTAAATTGCTATCATTATATCGTGTTGGCTATAATTATACCCTTATGTTGTTTGCTAACATTATGCTGTCCGTATTCTGATCAAATTACTTTAATTTCATGCGCTTGTAAATAAGAAGATAAAATTAAAAAGATAATTCTATAATGAGTTATCAGTTCACGTATGTCTTAGATATAAAAAACAACAATAAAAAGGTAGAATAAGTGAACTGTCATTGGCTAGTCAGTAAAATACATATTTTCAAGTTAATTATAGTGTTCGTAATGATTACTTAACACACATTTTTCTCTCTATCTAACAGGCCAGTTATATATAAGTAAAGACGACATGAACGAATGAAGACAATAAGAATGTCACGGTGACATTAAATAATACAGACTGGAAACCTTGAAATAAAATAGTACAATTTATCGTATTGGAACATACGAAACCCTTTGGTTCGTCGGTTGTTTTGTATCAGAACTTTGCAAGTTACAAGTACACAAACGACTCAATACGTTGTCAGTGAAAACGTTTAAATATTTGTAGTTCTGAAAGCGAAACTACTGACACTCGTAACAGTGTACAGTATTGGAAAGTCGTATTAGCTAAACCTCACTGAGCCCGTCCGCTTAGCTACCGGAGTTCCCAGCAGTGAAAGTGATTGGTTGGGTCATTGAAAAAATTGTTATAGTTCTGTCGGCAATAAAGCACACGAAGCGAAGGCGGGCCGCGATGTTGCCAGTAATTCGCATACAGCAAGGCTTTATCCTCCGCGAGCTTCCATTCTAAACTTCCAATGTAGCTCAGGGTCGTCCGCACGAAACCTATTCACGATCCGACTAACCTATAGAGTCTAGATCGTTTTAACGCAGATTAATAAGCGAAAGGATGGATCAGTTGGCCCGCCAGACAAATGACTGTCTCGTGGTATTGCAATGAACTACAGATCTATTGTATATAATGCATCTCGCGTACAAAGAACACCAAAGTTGGAGTTGTTTTATATTAACACGTTCTGAGCCATGTGGGGCGTACACGGCCCCAGCTGTATTTTCCGTTTAGGGACAAAAACACGTCAGATCTGTAAGTATACAGATATTAGACACTTGGTACAATCTGCCTGCCTTAAGAAAACGAGCGTGACGATACGATAAACGTAAAACTTACCCACCGTAACGTAACGTAACGTAACGCAACACGACACAACAGCCCGCTATCCCTTTCGGTGATCGCCGCGCTCTGTTAACTGCAATCTCGCTGCTGAGCTCTGTTACGTAAGCTGCGTAACAATGACGCTCCATGGAGCGCCGAAGGTGCTTATGAGCCGACTCACGCGGGAGACGACAGCGCCGGTCCTGGCACAGGGCTGGCAGAGCGTCCCGCCGGGCTTAGTGTAACGGAAGAAATCCTAGTTATAATGCAGTATCTAAACACCGCAGCGCCAGTATAGAATAGAACAAGAAAAGGTTAATAAATAAACGTTCACTTTCCGACCTCATCGAGGTTGTTCTTCTTGAGCTCGCATCTCCATCCAATCCAGAGATCTGGCGCTCCAGAGATAACGATTGTAGATTTAGTAGAACAGATAATGCAACAAAAATACAATTCATTTAATCCATGAAAATAGACCCACCTCCTGTTCTACGGGATGAATAAAACGATGAGACGAAACGTGAAAGAAATACACTACTTTACCTACCCTTGCAGGACAATAGGGATGTGATGTTTTACAATGAATTCGTCTCAGACTAAAATCGATTTCGTTTGTGCTGTACGCCGATTATAATAGCGGCGAGTAAAGCATTCTCGGTCTGTAGTATTATACATTCTGTGACCCAATTCTCATCGCTGGCTTACGTGGGCCGTACGTGGGCTGTGTCGCCGACTGCAATTATAAGGTTTGCTGCGTTTTTGTCATCCGCTTGTGCAAGATTACCTCGTTTTACAGAAACGTATAAATATGTTAGTTATACGCGTGCGCGCGGTAGAGACCGCTTTTTGTTATCTCAGGTGAGTGTGTATTTCGCTTCGCCGAGAATTACAAGAATTAATGTGTTGACCTCAATTTTGTATCTTATAAGCACGATCTGTATATATATACATAAGTATTTTAGACTCACATTTCCTGTATATTTCTCACTAGATATATTATTCATGTAAGTAAATTGTTATAATAACAGTATAAAGAAAAAAAGTTACATATTTTTACTTTGTTACGTTGATTTGGCACATTAAAAAAGTACAAATAAATACAGATATTTAAAAA
>DWEI01002157.1:0-14897 GCA_018245875.1 Mysoria ambigua | reverse complement strand
AATTGTACTACTGTTTTAGATATAAGTGTACTGTTTTGGACAAAATTGTACTACTGTTTTAGATATAAGTGTACTGTATTGGACAAAATTGTACTACTGTTTAGATATAAGTGTACTGTTTTGGACAAAATTGTACTACTGGTTAGATATAACTATACTGTACTAACTGCCATAACGCCTGTAATATACTCCCAAATTTCACTAGTAATGTTTACGACCCATTATGGAATAAGTGGTCACATGTAGGTATTATTACAAGTTAATAAATTAATGGATCCAGCAAGGCTGCCAATGTGACGATTGCACCAACCACGATCACTGACAAGACTGAATTAAGAAGAAGAAGAAATCAATTAGTAATAAAGTTGATTACCGTTTCTTGACTTTTGTTCAATTAAATACAAATACATGTATTATACAAGTGTTTCCATTTATAACGAGCACCTAAATCAACAATCACTCATTAAAACTGGAGGCTTTTCTACTGAATGATAACTCATTGTGTTATCCTCTCTTCATATGCGCAACGTATCTTTAACAAAGGATTAAACCAATGGATGTACCCCATTTCTGTATAATCCAATTAGACCTGGCACTGGTTACCTCTTATCGACAATAAAGGCGGGTAATTTGCATATAACAATGATTAATTGTGGCCGCCGGGATTCACTGATTATTCAAAGCGTTGCTTAATGCTTCACTTCTGGAACGAGATCCTTACACACATTACGAATGACTTAAATACGAAATAATATTGGTGTTTTTTTTCTGAATACATATAGCTTGTAATTATTCAAGTAAAAACTGTTTAGGCACTTGCTAGGGAAGCGCGCTACATCCTAAGCTGCATCTCGTTTTCCGTCAGATGAGAAAGCAGACGAAAGCGAATCTAGTACTTGATAAATCATAAAAAATTTTTTGCTAACTTTGTACCATCATGTACGTTCTGAGTCGTTACTGAACTTCAAAGATCGTTTTCCATACGCAATTGCGACAAAGCAACCGGCTCTTCGTGTCACATTACGTATACAATGTTCAAAATTATAGATATTGTTATGTAAATGAGAAACAAGTTCTAATTAACACGCTTCTCTATGTCAAGGTGCGTGGTTTCAGTGCCAATATGTGCTTAGGGCTGCTGCGTATGAGACGTAATACATGTCTTCAATCAAATTCTCCTATAGGATAGCTTTATATAACAAGTAAGTATTTTAAATTACATGTGATTTGTAACATCACCACTGTAATTCCCGAAGTGGTAGGTAGAGGAATATAGTGTATATTTCCACGTTTCATTACTTATGTTACTGCCTCACAGTATTTTACAAGATTACACGTGATTTTCAAAATGAATTTTAAAACGTAACATCACCACTATAATTCCCGAAGAGGTAGGTAGAGGAATATAGTGTATTCCCACGTTTCAATAGAAATATATGGTGAGCCTAATGTTATACATCGGCAATAGGCTCACCCACATACCACTTACCTTACCGCTTACCTCATTCAAAAACTCAAAATCGCTCAACGTGCTATGGAGAGAGCTACGCTCGGTATTTCTTTACGCGACAGAATCCGAAACGATGAAATCCGTAGGAGAACTAACGTCATTAACACAGCTTTCAAAATTAGTACGTTTAAGTGGCAATGGGCCACATCGATTGAACGACTAATAACCGATGGCGAAGAGATGTCATCGAGTGGCGGCCGCGATTTGGTAAAAGGAGCGCAGGTCGCCCTCCTATGAGGTGACTACCTAAGGAAGTCAGCGGGCTACAGCTGAATTAGGAAGGCTCAAGACAGGGAGGAGTGGCGCTGATTAGGCGGGGCCCATGTTCAGCAGTGGTTCTCAAAAGACTGATGATATTACCGATTATATTCATGTATTTTTTTTTGTACGATTTTGTTCAAGCACCATGATATAAATAGGTGAATATAAATTAAAAAGAGGGTTACCCAATACCGTGAAAGGGTATCCAATAAACTCCATTGGAATTCGCTTTCGTTTATACAAGTGAATTTAAATTATGAATCTTTTCATCAATCGTCATTCCCAGACAAATTCAGTATGAGGTTACGAGTATTTGAGAAGAATTTGGATTTAGCTTTGTCCGTGTTCCTGGGAAACATAGGTCAACTTAAAAATAGCAGGAGACCTGGAGCATATTGCACCATGCTACTCCATTGCGCAGTGTCACTCGTAGGTAAAAATATCTGCCAACTAATGTGTCGTATATATGTTTTGAAATCGTAACCAATTATAGAATGTTAAAAGGTTATTTAATTTAACGTTTCATTAAGAAAATGTTGTCAACTGAATCTCAATCTTGGCTCAATGAACAAATTATAATTGTCACAAAAAAAGAAAGTTCGCATAGCGGATATTATAATCTACTCATAAACTGATCCTTAGAAAGTACTTATAAAAGAACGGAAGGAATAGTACAGTGGCGAAGAATTAAAGGCACGGATGCAATGTCGTTGGAGTTTCAATTTCCTTTAATAGATTTTATCTTCAAGACGGTATGCAATATTATAAATTTTATTGTCTTAAGCATAAATCTTTTTGTATTATCTTAGCCTGTATTTTTAATTGCAAGCCCGAATTCTATTTGAAATATCCTTGGTTCGTTCTCGAGGTCAGCAAATTATTATTTGTTGTTCTAATTTATAATATCCAACCTGGATTTGTTTTCGGTGTATGGCAATAGGCTCACATCTTATTTTACTGTACATGTACCTTGTAAAAAGCGGGGGAATTCTGCTGCTTTGTCTATCTTTTCAGAGAAATAAAGTCGTAAAGTAATATTGTTATCATTTAAGTCATTGATTGTGATAAATATATCCTATTGCAATAAAAAAATGCAATCATCTTGTTTTTTATTTTTGCTAACTGCCTTACGGTTAATATTTCAAAATCCGTGGAACTGTGTCGAAATCCACTTTATGTAATGAATGGTATTAAATTAATATTCGGGCGAAATACGGACATTTCAATTTTAAACTCTTTCAACTTCGGCCATTATTCATGGCGGCACCGTGTTTCCAGCTTTACTTGTCAGTTACCACACAAAAATTTGGGATTTGCGATCCGATCTAATTTAACCTAACTTCACGCCAGTAATCCCCGTGGAGGTAGGCATACGAGAGTAGTACACTCCCTAGTTTACGTCCTGCTATTACATGGGTGATGAGCTTATTGAAATACAATGAACATATTTAAAGACTCCAAACCACTACTAGAAAATCTAATTTACAAAAATATGCTAGTGTTCTACCGGAGACCTTAACCCAAGACCTCACGAGCGGCAGTCGCGCTTCCAACCAACACGACCTGACCTGATATTAATACCGATCAGTTGCATCTAATTTGAAGTCGGGATATAACATATAATGTAAAACATCACAAATTTCAAATATCACATGTTATGTCGCTTTAGTATACGAAAACTAAGAGTAAGATGGATCTGACCTTTTTTGCGTGTTGCACGTCATTCGCCTTTGTTTTTGTCGTCACCTCTATCCATTCTTTGTCGATACCACAGAGGTTAAGCCGGACTTAAACTGTCTACACCTTACCTATGTTCTTTGTGTGCTTGGAGTGCTTCCGCATTTTGCCGGGATCCTAAAAAGTTGTCAAAAAGAACCCTTCCATCGTTGGGATGGTGCTTCAGTTTTTCCTTAAATTTTATTTGCAAGGGTACGTTGAAGAATTGCCTCATACACTTTCATCAATATATGTACATATGTTCAGGCTAAACCACTTACAGGGTACGCAGAGATCACTGAATGCCAAAAATGTCAATGCTTACAGACATGGCGCGTTTATTCCTTGTTTATCATTCCTTCCATACATACACGCCGACTTGGATCGGAGATGTCTGACTACCCCGTTAGCCTTTATATGTCCTTATAATATATGTCCTTTACGCGTTATTAATCTTTGACGTGTGATAACTCGTTTAGTGCAATAAAATGTTGCCATCACACTTCTTAATGAGTGTTTGTCAGCTTATAAATTTGTTTAAGATATTTAAAAAAACATGTACTTCAACGGGAAAACATCTGTATCTTGATGTTTTTAACTTAATGTTGAATAGATAATCCATATACACACATATTTATCCTCGATATGTGGCACTCAAAGATAAAACGTTAGCCGAAGAAGCATGTTCCTATTATTAAACATTTTCAAACACTTTATAAAATTGTCTTACGTTGTCGAGTGTTCTTCCATGAATGAGAGTCTCCTTGACTTCGAATTTTATGGCTACTTTCCAAAAAGCAAAAAACTGTCGTATCTTCAATATATTACAATACACACAAATTGTGAGACTATTTTATTTGAGCAGTACCAGAATACTTATTACATTGTCGGCGGAGGGAATAGATTGTTTCCTGTGATGTAGATAATAATTCTTTTTATGTATTTCGTATATAGTCGCCGGTAGTTAAATGCCGAAGCAACGCGACAGTCTAGGCTAAACGACAGCGGACAAAGACATGTTAATCATTAATCCCTTACAATCTTTAATTGTTCCTTATTTTCTCTGGATACGGTGAGGACTTCATTGGTTCAGTCTTTATCGTTACACGAGACAGTTTTAATCTTATTAGAAATATTTAGCCACCTTCAATATAATGTGTATTGGAACAAAGCCGTAGAATACTTCCAGCGCACGTCCAGTAGTAGAATTAGACCTACGATAAACAGCGGAACTTTATTGGCTTACATTTTTACATGTATGTTTATATACTTAAGCAGAATATATTATGTAGAAAGATTAGGTTATGATTTTCGTTGTTCTATATATATTTTATGAAATATAAACGTGGATTACAGATGTGGAGTTACGTATCTTTTTGATACATATCTCTATTTTAAGTTCCAATTTTAAATATAAACACAATACCGATTTGTTTGCGTCAATCTGCTTGCAACTCCATTACTTTTTGGTACAATACACGGAGCAAGTCATATTATTCCTCACCGCGGAAAGGAAGTTATAATTTATTAAAATCTGGATTACTGTCCTAATTAAGATTCCGATTTCATGTCGTCCCTATGAAATGATGTATGTGTATGACAAACCGTCTACGTAGATTCTATTTGTCATAACTAAATAAAACATTCCGAGGCGTACGTACCATCCTTATCCATGTAATGCTATTATCTCTGACTAATGAAATATCAATAAACGCCCAACTTTGCGGGGACTTAGCAAAAGCTTAGCGCAAGAACTAGCGAATCTCATACCATAGCGATTTGCCCCGTGGGGAACGACTTTGGCAAGTGAACGTCAGTCTTCATCCAGACGTCGCGACGGACGTTCGTGTTGCCACGATCGGTGACCCGGATCGCACTTCGCACGAAAAATTTAATAATCGCTTTAAATTCTTCAGACGATTTAAAAAAAAATGAGTAATCATTATCCAGTGGCAGACGTTGAGAATGGTGTGAATTTTTTTAAAAAATATTTTTGAACAGGATTTCTGTGTTGATATGGCCGTGTCGACAGATAAATGAATGTTGACAGAGGTGACTGATATGTTCGGTAAGTGCCTGACACTTGATCTAATTGATTTTTATCTTCGGTGCTTGTCTCGGAACAAGTTTAATGGAGACCAGACCGTGCGTTTCAGATTACTGTATTTTTGCTTTAATAAAATATGAAAATATTTTCTTTTGTCTGAAGAAGCTTTAGAATAAAGAGGACATGTAATATCTTGTACCACGTTATAATAAACGTATTACATGTAATTAGGTAACTTTTAAATCGTTCTTAATGAAAAACAATTTTAAAGTACAGCTTAGAAGCGGAAGTTTATCGGAAAATATTTGAAGAATTCGGGCCCGATTTTTTGTTCTTGTTAACAAATTTTGCATTGCAGAAGACATTTCGGGCATTTTCGATGTCGGGCGTAATTACATTTTTTTAAATGTTGTTAACTGTTTGTTTCATACTTTTTACACGTGGACCCTTTTTAATTGAATTAAGTTCCTCGCGTCGCTGACACAGAATTATGTAAATTTTTTGTGAACATCATTAAGCTGTTTCGTCGGTTGCAAAATTTTAGACATATTTTAGACATATTAAACTATATATGTACATTTTGGGTACATAAAATAGGATGGATTACCTGTACGTATATTTATACTAAGGTACCAACAAAGTATTATATCTATATTAATGTATTAGGGCAGTTAAAAATAAGATTGCTTCACCAGATTAATATTTTTTTTTGAATTTATGCTACTTAATAATAATTCCAATACTTAATTTACTATGAAAAAATAATCTCAAAAATACTTTCAATTCCTCTTTTCGTAACTTCTCATTCCATTCTGCGAAATGCGAAATACGTTACGAACAGATTCAATTTTGCTATTATTGAATTATTCTGTTCGTTTCGTTGACAATTGAATATGATATTATTTTCCTTTTAGCCGTATAATTGGTTTTGCATTCCCTGCCTCTTGGCACTTTGCTTCAAAGGGTCGGTGTGAAATGGTTTTTGACCCGAAATAATGTCATTGTACGTACAATAGCATTAGTAGGTTAGTTTGATGAAAATCTCTTAGTGAATTCGGAAAGTTATTTTAAACGGATTTATAATTTTGGCATGTCGGTTAGTTCTGGTCTGCAGTCTACAAAGGATTACGGGTTCAATTCCTGTCGCTAAGATATCTAGATGTGTGCACTTCGCTAGGATGTAATAGATACAGGAATCGTATTGTGAGATTATAAATATTTAGTTTAGTACAAATTCAAAATCCTATTGGCCACTCCGCATTCTAGTCGTTCAAAAGCATCCGCATTCAAAAGTATTACGGCAGTTATGAACGCGGTCATAAAATTTTTGATGTATGTTAATTCATATCAAATTTTAAAGTTTTTTTTACAATGTTATAATACTTCTATCTCTTTAAAAAGGAGTCGATTTCATTCTAGAGCACAGCTCATTTATATCGGGCTTTTATTACAATAACTACGTTATTTCAAAACTGAAATGTACAACATTTAATTTATGAATTACAATTACAAGCATGTAATATGTTACGGTGCCGTTCATTATCATTTATATCAGCCAAGTTGACAGATCGTATAAATAATGAAACGCCATTCGAATATAGAACGAGCAAATGACGCGAAAAAGCTTTCGGTACGAGATATCCATTTAAACAAAATTATACCAATGCGAAAAAGGAATAATGGAAACAATAGCGATATTTCACAATTAAAACGTCGAACAGCGGAAATTACTACGCAAAAAGTTACCATGTTCTGGAACCCTTAGTAGGTATGGGAAGAATGGAATACAAAAAGGAGGCAGACAATAAAAATACCAGCAACAAATCACGGTTTCAGATGGGTAAACATCGAATAAGATAGAACAATCTCGCTGCTCTAACATGTTACTTTGTTTTCGTGGAAATCCTCAAAAACAAGTTGTTCATGAAATCCAATTTTATGTCCCCGGAACGTTTGGTTTTAACTCATGGTCTAACCTAATGGATGGCTAAGACTTCACCGATGCTCGCGACGCGCGTGGGCGTAACTTGATCCTTCACCGGTGAAAGCTTGGACGTTCATATAAATATGAAAACTGGAAGAACGATATATGAGTAATATTGCCCTGGTGAATTGTATTCTTTTATAAACTCCTTAACCTTCTTATTATTTAAATTACTTGCTAAGGTGCATTTAATTAGCTAGATACTAGAATGATCCTAGACCTTTACGTTCTGAGTCCACGTAACAGAAAAAGATAAGAAGGTCATCAACCTTTTGATGATGACTTTTTTATATCACAAGGAGTATTAGATATTATTAATTATTATCGGTGAATTAATTTAGAGCGCAGTCTTAGTTTTTTTTTCCCTAAATAATGCTTCGTAAGAATCTCATTGTGACATATATCAATATTACATTAGCCCTTGCCTCCGAAAGATGATAGTACTAAGTATATATTGATTACAGCCTCATGATATCACATGGTTTGCTCTGATATTTAATAGGTTTATGGATTTATAAGAGATATTAAGCTTTATTACCATGACCATGTTTAACCTATTAAATAGACTTTCAAATCATTTCCATGATTCAAGTATTGATTATCGTAGTAATCGTAGATTGCTAAAATTATTTTGAGATTTTATACCGTCAAGTTGTAATCCTGGTAGGTATTTAAAAGGTCTACAAAAATAAATATAGTTCATACAAAAAACTGTCAATGTACTGCGTTCCTCTGCCTACCTCTTCGAGGATTACAAACAAGTGTTGTCTCTGATGTTGCGTGATTTTTAAAATAACATTAACGTAGAAAGATCTCATCTATTGTACACTTTGTAGAACGCACTAGGTATTGTAACAAACGTAACTGGTATGAATATTTTATACCTTACAAGCGTTCCTATGAGATGTTTCAGCAAACAGCAAAATGGAGTTCGCATGATTTGATTTTCTTCACCCGTCGAAATAAACCTTAGCTAAAGTAAACATGCCTGCGTCTTATTTTATTGCTGGGCTTGCCATTTTGCCAATCTACGTATAAGTACGTTTTACCCACTTGTGTTCGACACAAAAGGTCCTCGTGTGTGTTTTGCTTTGCCCATATGAAAATCTGCTTTAATATTTGCTATTAAGTAAATCCGCATTAACGCAAGTCCGCACTCGGCCTTTTGTCAGTGCCCTTTTAAGTCGAAGCCTATAAACTGTATTTAGTGAAATTTTATATGCAGGTTTATTTAGTTTACGCTTTGATATTTTTTCTACCTGATTTCTCAAGATCGACTTTCATCGGTCAAAGGACGAGAATGTTCATAAATAAGATTCTGGATGATAAGTGTTTTGGACTCGGCTGGTACAGAAGTAAATTTTGATTACAATTGATATTTTCATTTGATAATAGTATTGATATTCTCCTTTACATTACGTAAATGTAATTCAATGGATATTTAAATTATTAATAAGATAATTTTAAAAACCATCATAATAGCTGAATGTAATTTATGACTTAATATCTATACTATGGCCATATTAGATAGAATACTTAAGTAAAAAATCTAAGCTCTTTAAACAATATCTTAACATCTGTATTTCCGTGTATCAACAGTGAAGTTAAAAGAAACAACTAACTTTATAGAACTTAACTAGTTCTATCGACGTCTGAGTTCTGTTTGTAATCTAACTTTCGCTCTTGTTAGATTTTGTTACGAACAATATATTTTATCTATTGATAGATAGACATTTTTTTATACTTTGAGTGTTAGCGTGTCTCTAACGAGTTTTTCTGCTAGATACAGTAGAAGCACTTCAGTCGAAGAGCATCATATAGGTACTGCTTTTATTTAGGAGTAGGTCGTTTGCAAGTTCCTTTTATACTTATTTCAATCTATTTGAACCTTATTTTATTTGACCATACAGTAATAGTTATCAGGACCATATCTGTTATCTATCATCTGTTCTTATTATCTCTTCAACCTCCCGATCATTCTATTCTGGGATGTGCTTTCAAAATGAAAAGTTTTTGGTCAAAATTCACGTTGGCAAAATCTGTGGAGTAAAATTACAATTGAGATATTGCAGCGTACAGTGGTTGTACTTACTTAACTATTGTAGTATTAAAATTAAATATTAACTATTGTAGCAAACATTAAATCTTAATATTATGTTTATAAGACTTTTTAGCGATTGTAGTTGTAGCAATGGTTGAAACTGCAAGGAGAAGAGACAGGAATGGTTTTGCTAGCAGTCACAGTTGGCAATCTACGTATACAAACGACGTCTAGAAGACATGCTGCAAGAATTGGAGTTTAAACGTGTTTACTGCGTTCGTGCAAAAGGTTTAATGAGATTGCATCTAATGCTTTTCCGGAGCACTGTGACATGGGATTCTTCAAGGAAAGCGCAGAGAGAACTCTCTTTTAAAGCTGGAAACGCTCTAGTCAATTTTCGAGTATTTCCTTATTGCTCGAGTGTTGTCCACAGGCGTCGGTAACCACTTACCATCGGCTGGAGCGTATGTCTTTTGGCTCAGCTAAATATAAAAAATATACTACTGCTTATCCTGAATCAGTGATTCTTTTGAATAATGGCCTTTCACAACTTTGTGATCAATTCGTTATTGAGGTATTTGAAGGTGAAACTTCTACAAGTTTTAATGACAAGTTCCATTACTTAAGTTACTCGAGTCATCAGAACAGTTCGTGAAGATTATCCTACAGCCGTCACCGACAAAGAAGTTTACCGCATTCAGCATTGTTCTCTTTGCGGTCTAATGTTATATCCTTATTGTATGGTTACCAAATATAATCTCTTTATTTCCCTATAGCTAAAATATATGATAAGCACACGACATACATTTAATTAAGAAAATCATACAAAATATATATATTGTTAAGTTTTTGTAAGCGTATTTCTACCGGTTGTTAATTCACGTATCACTTTCGCTGTACAAAATGTGTACAACTTTATCAAGTCGACGTTACCATGCGACGTTACCTACAGACAATTGAATTTATTGCGGACGTCTCTGAATAAAAATCAGCGTTACTCCAATATCGGTTCATGAATCTTTGTCAAATATAAGAAATTTATTTCCGTGGAAGAATAAGAATTTCAATAAAACACAATATATAAGCATTTGCATTTTATTGGGGAAATTCTTTGCTGGCGATAAAGAAGTTGTACGCAGTTCTGTGTAATGTATGCATCACTCGTCTATAAATTGTTTATATACATTACATGCAATACATTCATACGTATAATTTTGAACTTATCAATGGTTTATTTATAAATCTTGACTGTTTCATAGGGTAAGTGCTTAGAAGTTCAGCAGCTGATTTGGGGGGTTCTAGATTAGGTCGCTGGGTCGAGCTGAGTATTATTGTTTTTTTTGACTTGAAATTCTTGATAGTTCCCGAAATTACGTTGTACACGAACTAATATAACGTACAACACTATTTGTGAATCGTGAAAGTGTATACACTCCACTGCGTATTCTTTTTTTCATATCAACAACATTTACGTCAATGTCGTTCATCAAATTCTCAACATTTTTCGACGAATACGGTAAAACAAGGGAGTAATACCGACGTGAACATTGTAAATACATTTCGATATTTAATTTAGTTAACTCGGAGAAGTAAAAGAGGAAAAGAAATCTTGTGAAATTGTAATAAGCCGAGTGTATCTATTTATTATTTTTAATATCCAAAGCTGTTGGGAATTCGTCGAGTGGAGATCCCCTTGTTTTATGTTGTTGCACCTTTTTCCGTACCTTTTCGGGGGATTAATTTTCATAGGATGGCTTCTTAATGAATACAATATGTTTCCGTTGTCTACGAGGTATACAGTTGCACGGAAATTGGAGATTTATTATTTATAATTTCACATGTACAATTCAATTTTTGATGTGTTTGTTTAGTATTTCGTATCTGTATACGGTATTTGATAAGTTTAAATATCATGCGGGCATGGGTGTTATAAAAAAGGACTGAATTTATGTAAAAGTGAAATACGCTGTTTATATTTGACCTTCATCTGTTCGCATCGGACCGTTACGCGCCATTTGCGCATGTGGTAAAGCCAGCTGCCTGTCGACCGTCCTATGCTATGTTTGAGAAACACTGATCTCCTCTCTGTCTCCTGTCTATTTCAACGGTTACCACGTCCAAAAAAATGGCCGACATTACATATTGATAAACGACTGTGTGGTAACAAATAGAGAGGTGTCAATAATTAGAGAAACAATGAATGTGAAACCCAATTCGTGACGTAACGTGAACGAAACGTAAACTACACGGTAACGGTAAAAGTTGAGTTTTTTTTGTATAAATTCGGAGGTAACAGGTGGATGGGTTACGGAGGCGATAAGCCACCGTCGACATGTAAAAATAAGGAGGATTTTTTACAAATTATTCTGGTGTTACCAAGATGTATTATCCCTTGAATATTCCTCTTTGAATGATTTCTTCACCTGAACGACGAAATGCTATTTAATTATATAAGCATAATGATACTGCAATACTTTATCAATTAAATCATTCATCTAAGAGGATTTCACCTCATGCCGTATTTGAATGTGACCATTATTTTCTTTTTTCTTTAAAACTGACATGTTCCCGCACCAAGATTGCCCGAGCAAAAATCTAATTACACAGTTTATGCGGGCATGATAACAATATATTCGTATCGAACCGATTTTTATAATGGTTTCGTATAATATAGAGTACAAGGGAATAAGTCATTGAAGTACCATTTAATACTTAATACGAAACAAACTCTGTTCTTTGTTAATCGAATGTATGTGATATTGTGACCGATATAGCGATCGTCATAGAACGAATTTCTACTTTATTTATACTTTCGCAGTGCTTTATTATACGGTGTTTATTAAGACTATGCAAAACCATGGACAATTCGAAAGCATAGACAAAAAATTTCTCTACTTGTATAAAAAAAAGATTATGAAGTTTTTATATGTGTAGAAGACACACAATATAATGGCGTCTTTCGCACTGTCGCAGCCACTTTAAAAGAGCTTAGACCAGCGTTATTCAACCCTTAGCGAGAGGCCTAAGTAATTATAGAGTACCTACGTATATCAAGATGAACCGAGTTTTGGTGTAAAAAAAAACTCAGATAACGTTGAAATCTATATCGCGTAAGAAAATATACTTATCTGGCTACCAGGAATGTTCCTATGGGAACTGCTATAAATATAGTTATGATGAAGACGGGCTTTAGAATGACCGTAAAATTTTTGATATTTATACGCTATTTAGGTTTACTCCAGGGTAAAGGTTCTGGATAATTATTTAACAGTACAATGTTTGTGTCTGTTATTTCAGAAAATAGAAAGTTACAGTCAGGTGGAAAATAGAATTTAAAAAAGTAATAAAATAAATGTTACGTCTAAACAAACATAATGATATTGGAATAAAGAAAATCCAACGCGCGAAGTCGATGAATGAGGGTCAAGTAAAAAAAGGTTGAGGACTTGTGGCTGGCTTAGACCTTCACAGCTTTTCCTACTTCTATTTTTAGCAACTCTTGCTAAGCGCGATTGACCCAAATGCTTTGTGGCTTCTGCAAAGTCAATTACTAAGAGTGTCTTTATAGCCAACTCTTAGTTTTGGAAGTTTTGTTGGCCATTGTGTCAATCGGAAGCCTTTTTTGAGAGAACTTGTAATTTTTTTTGTTTTCCTATCAATTTATAGACGCCATCGCATGATTTTGTCTATCTATGGTATATTTAGCTGAGGTTTTCGATCTTATTGCTAATATGCTAGTGAAGAGGACTAACGATTCTGATTTCACGAAATTTTAAATTTAAAAAATGTATTAATTTCTAAAGCCTCAAAAAAAATCCCGCCTCAAATTTACACATAACCCAACAATACTTTGAAAAAATAATCTAATACCATATCCAATTCCTTGGTATAGTTAGTTTATTTAACTAGATTAATCAATTATTATTAAATATGAAATATTTCGAACAACCCAATTAGTACAAAGGATGCTTTATACAGTTCTCGACGTCGCTGGAATTGAATGTCGCATTTTTATTTTGTTAAAGTTACTGTTTTAATTAAGGTTGATATTTATAATATTACTATAGATATTGCAATACTATAGGTTTGATTGCAACATGATATACCTATTACTTAGGGGTAATCTCGCCGTAAATATATAGACTTGACTGCCTCGTTGGTCATGTTGGTTGCGGGTGCGACTGCCGTTCGGGAGGCCCCGGGTTCGATTCTCGGGTGGAACACTACAAAAAAAAATAATTTAGATTTTCCAGTTGTGGTTCGGAGTTTGGATATGTGCCCGATGCATGCCAATAGGCTCACCACCTATTCCATAAAGGGACCTAAACGTAAATGGTGAATCGTGGGAATGTTTTGCATTCCTCTGCCTATCCCTGCGGGGATTACAGGCGTGAAGTTACGTGCCCGACCCATGATTTGAACCCAGAACTTTTGTTCCTCAATCGTACAGTGAAAATAAATATCTACACTGCAATGTTCTTGGAAACGTTATTTCTCATTTTTGTGGTTAACCTATAAGATGCAACAGGCGCGTATATCATGCACACTTTTCTGAACAAAATACATATCTACAAAAGAAAAGTAAATTTTTTCGTCTTTAATTTGAAATTCTCAATTCTCAATGAGTAAAATTTGGTCTCCGCGTCAATATTCTAAATATAGAACAATCGTACAGATATATATTTATAGATAATTTTACTCCCAGTAAACACATTCGCCATACATTTGATTTGTAAAGGACTCTCAGTCGCAAGGTTCACACCAAGCCTCCCAGCGGTTAGGTTCACTCACTTCTGGTATAACAGGACAATCAAAGTGTGACACAACATATTAATTAATCATTCATAATATCGTTTTTTCGTCCCTCAATATTTCGGTATACCGTTTTATATTAATAGCTGAAATATTAATCGGCCGCTGAAATGTGAGGACATGATGAGAAATGTTTAATATTAACGCGAGGACTGGTGCCGTCGCGTGGGTTGTACGGTTGGCTTATACATTACTAGTTCGCTGGTAGTTAACGGACCGGAACATCTCCCTTGTAAACACTAGTACACAAGGAAACAAATCTTTACGAATACACTCGTGTAAATACATCAGAATGAGGAAAACAGATAGGGGTTAATGAAGTTTTTTTTGCCCGCATATAGTTTTTTATATACAGTTTCTGAAAAGATTTATGTATTCGTATAATTAACGAGTCCCGTGGTTTAGTGGATAAGCACCCGTATTTCATCATGGTTAGTTATAAACAAACAGTAACTTCACGCCTGTAATCCCCGAAGAGGTAGGCAGAGGAATGCAGAACACTTCCACGTTTCACCGGTTACGTTTA